>JAWPHD010014271.1:0-62349 GCA_037043455.1 Cyrtodaria siliqua | reverse complement strand
GAAATCAATAGTTTCATAAAGGTAATATCGATCTTTGCACGAAGTTTCACAGCGTACGAATATTAACCTTCGCCCAACTATTTTAAAGACACGTAAGGTTGGCTGCTCGTTGACCAATGAAATAGCTGCGCTTAAATTATCCTATGCAAATGTTTTACGTCACAGTGACGCTTTGTTTACACTTGTGACAGACGGGGTTTCCCACGTGCTTTTCGACAAAGCTGAAATTCTGGTCCGCGCTGTTTGAAAGACGGTAGTAAACTGACGAAATCAGCAAGCTTAGAAGTTATATGTATGATAGTACATGCTACAGCGACCTTAAATTGATTTCTCCGATAAGGAATTAAACTGAACACACACAAAATAACAGTTACAAAAAATGGCAGAGATGTAATTATAATACTGTTAAAATGGCAGAGATGTAATTATAATAACTGTTACTTAATTAGATATGATCTCTTTTTTAATGTTTAACTTCCCAAATTGTATTATCATATTCGTTAATTTGTGTCCTTAATTATGTTTCTAATCATACAGGAACTCTTTAATTTCCGACACTTAAAGATAGAAGACCCGAGATAATTTAGTTTTTCGACTTTTATATTAATGCCACCCAGGGTACTCCTACTATGTTTTTTCCACTTTTATATTAATGCCACCCAGGGTTCTCCTACTATGTATGGTATATTATATGCAGTGTTAGAGCACAAACATATTAATTATTGTTTGATCTGTGGCTACCGTTATAACTTTTGGTAATTCGTATACTATTCGAAACTGCTACTCCCAAAGTTTTTTTTTTTTTTACTACTGTTTCTTCTATTGCTCCTACGTAAAATTAGGGTCCTATAATTATATCTGGATTTTATCCCAGGTAAAATCCATGTTAAATAACAATGATGTCAATTAATATTGCTGCTACTCTTGCTGCTATTGCTGTTACTACTACTGCTGCTGTTGCTCCTGCTACTACTGATGCAGCTATTAATGTTGGTGCTGCTGCTACTACTAATGCTGCTGCTACTACTGCAGTAGCTGCTTTTACTACTACTGCTGTTGCTGATACTGCAGTTGCTGCTACTACTGCTGCTGTTACGGCTGCTGCTGTTGCTACTACTACTATTGCTGCTGCTACTACTACTACTACTACTACTACTACCGCTGCTGCTGCTGCTGCTACTGATGCTATTGCTACTGCTGCTGAAACTACTTCTGCTGTTTTTCTCTGGATTGTTTTGCTTATTAAACTATTATATGGTAGTAATTTATAAATTGATGTACAAATAATACTGATGAAAATATTAAATAAAGATTCAAGTAATAGTGTACATGTCTGGTGGGGGAAGTAGCTTTTTTATCTTTAAACCTGGATCAGGAGATGTCATATGTAGAATGTGTTTGGGTGGAGTAGCTGTCCATATTTGAACCAGGGACTGGCAAACATAGGGTGTGACTGGGAGAAGTAGTTGTTGTCTATGAACCTGGGTCAGGTGCTGGCAAATGTAGCTGTCCATATTTGAACCTGGGTCAGGCGCTGGCAAATGTAGAATGTGGCTGAGAGAAGTAGTTGTTGTCTATGAACCTGGGTCAGGGGCTGGCAAATGTAGCTGTCCATATTTGAACCTGGGTCAGGGACTGGCAAATGTCGCTGTCCATATTTGAACCTGGGTCAGGGACTGGCAAATGTAGCTGTCCATATTTGAACCCAGGTGAGGAACTGGCAAATGTAGAATGTATCTAGGAGAAGTAGCTGTCTGCCTGTGACCCTGGTGAAAGGGTCATACAAAGTAAATCTTTTCATGATATTCTGTCACAACAGAAACAAATAGAGTTAATATATAATATCAGGGGCGTACCTGGGCATACGCACTGACGCACGTGCATACAGGCTATTAAAGAAGAAAACAAATAAAAAGGGCGAAAAATGCGAAAAATGCAATAAAAACTGAAGGTATAGGGGGGTTAGGCACATTTGTGAATCCAAAACTTGATGGTGCATATACCTAAATTAGCCCCAGGAACACCCCTGAATATGGGAAATATGGGCTTTGAACATGTATTAATAAATCAATGGTAAGACTGAACCTGATGAACAGAAGTAGGTTCAATGGTATGTAACATCTGTCCTCATCATGTCACAAACAAGCAAAACAATATATATATATATATAAATACTGAAAGAAATAAGTTTAGCAAGTAAATAACATGGTAAATCCCATTGCTAGTGTTCTAGACTATGCGTGGCAGAGGTCCTGAACAATATAATTAACATAATTATGGATTATATACACGGCACTGTTTTCAAACGATATCTGCGGGGATAAAATCAAAATGTATGCAGAAATTATAATTTTGTTCTTATTTCAATGTAAAGGGAGGTAATTTCACAAATGGTAAACTTTGGTTCCATGGCAAGGTTACTGTCAATGTGTTTTGCGTTTTTTATAACTTGAGACCCAGAACAGTTATTTAATAAAGTTTAACCAAGCTCTTTACCATTTTGTATTTTTTAAATGTGAAATATGCTGTTTTAACTAAATGGGAGATATAACTCTGATACTTACATCGGAAAACAAATAAAAGATGAAAAAGAATATCACCCTATGTCATTCCAATGATTTCAAATACTCACATTTTGAAATTACAATATATTTATTTAAGCTAGATATCCATATTTACTTGCTAAACTTATTTCTTTCAGTATATATTGATGGGCGAATGCAAAACTATTCTAACTGTATATAAACAGAAAATAAGATACACTAGTTCTGTGTTGAGTCCTTGATATGTATGCATCATTAGAACGAAGATATCATTACACATACATTTGTATTCTGTGCTTTAAGTATTTTTGTACGAAAACAAATTAATTAGGTATTAATGCTTTATAAGAAAATAAATCTTATAAAACATTCAATAATGTTATAAAGAGCAAAAAAACACATAAAAACTGCATGATTACATTACAACGAAGATATCATTAAACATTCATTAAATTCTGTGCTATAAGCTATTTGTATGCAAATAGTTTTTTTTGTTAGTCAATAATAGTTTATAGGCAAAATAATTGGGTAAAATGCTTTTATAATTGTATTTTGTCAGCAAAATTGCAAATAATTCAGTAAATGGCCCTTCCAGTCATGTTGACATATTTACCTCTTTTTTTTTGCAACAAATGAAATGTAGGTATGCCAGCTTTCACCAAAGAAATGCATGAAAATCGGCTAATCACATTTCTTTAACTTTCACGTTATCAAGCATTCTAGCAAGTGGCCGGAGAAGCACCCAAATGACTACAGTGATCAGGTCATACAGAAGATATGTTATAATAACATGCAGGTGTGGAGATATAACCCAACATATGTGATAATATATGATAATATAATCTCAAGACACCATTTTTGAGGTCTGCAGAAATAATTAATGCACAATAAAAACTTTGAGTGTTTAGAAAGTTTTAACAGAAACCTTGAACAGTTTTGTATTTATGCTCCGAATCAAAAACAAAACTAGACGGATGTTCCGCAGAACACGTGTTTCGTCTGTCAGCGTATGGTCATGTCGATCTTGTCATGATGATTATATATTGAATGTTTGATGAAGAAATATCAAGAAATGAGAAAGTAATAGCCAACATTAAGTTTTCTTGAAGAAAGAAAATAGTATTTAACCCATATAATGACCTTCAGAGTGACCTTGACCTTTATATTTTAGTATGGTCGACATGTTGTCATGATGATTATATATTAAATGTTTGATGAAGAAATATCAAGAAATGAGAAAGTTATAGCCAATGTTAACTTTTCTTGAAAAAATAGTATTTAACCTGTATAATGACCTTCAGTGTGACCTTGACCTTTATATTTTAGTATGGACATGTTGTTGTTGTCATGATGAGTATATATTGAATGTTTGATGAAGAAATATCAAGAAATGAGAAAGTTATAGCCAATGTTAACTTTTCTTGAAAAAATAGTATTTAACCTGTATAATGACCTTCAGTGTGACCTTGACCTTTATATTTTAGTATGGACATGTTGTTGTTGTCATGATGAGTATATATTGAAAGTTTGATGAATAAATATCAAGAAATGAGAAAGTTATAGCCAACGATAAGGTTTTGTGACGGACTGACAGACGGGCTGACTGACGGACGAACAACAAAGTGATCCCTATGTATCGCATTTTTCTTCGAAAAGGCGACACAAAAAGTAATGTTTTCATAGAAATGCTTTACAATAACAATATTAAAATACTGATATTAAAAAGTTCTATATATCAAACGGCAGCACCACAAGAGCACAAGCTTGGTATATGCAGGAAGTTCATGAAGATACCTTGATAGTTTTATCATCTGGTCATGCTTCCATATTATTATTTTTGTCAAAATCACAACTATTAAATCTTGTTTCAATAGAAATCCACCTACACCCTTGACTGATATCTTTGTAGTCTAGAGAACATCAAGACATGCGAGTCTCAACTTTGAATAGGAATTATGTGTCAGTTTGCCACAGATATATCTACATTGGAACATGGACATGCGATATTTGAGGGTGCTGATACCCAGTATTTGGTATCATAAATCACTCTCCACAGATAAAGAGAACAAAGTAAATACACTCTGAAATAACTGCATACGGAGGGAACATCCTTTCTAGGCTCATATCTTGCAACATAGAAATTTAATTGTCCAAAAACCTAACATTTTATGACACGTGACTTGTTTTCGTTTGAATTATCACTTTTCTGGTTGTTAAGTGAGATTAATACATACAAAATATTGAAAAAAAATCCATTACAGCAATTATCAAGCCTAACAAGGGTCACCATCCTGGAGTGGTATGCAACCACATGTTCAAGTATAAATGTTGCCAATTTAAAGTTAATAACTGTACACCAAAATCAAACTGTAAGGCCATAATAAATTATTTGCTTGTTTCTCATCCAAATTTATTTCAAAATAGGGGCGGTGGGTGAAATTTTATTTTTTATTTTATCCGACTTATGGAAAATGGCCTCGGCACAAGGCAAAAATAGTAAAACATACTACTGAGTACTTCCAAGATTGAAAACACATTTTTAATAGTGTTTTATACTTCGAGCAATTTTTTGTTATTAATTCTTTTCTTTTTTTTAGTTATTATTATAATTTTTTTTTGAAGAAATACAAATTACCGGGGCGGCATAGAAAAACGGGGGTGGGCAATTAATTTATTATGACCTAAAAGGAGCTGTTATTTTTTTATTTTTTTTTATTGAATATCTTAAAATCAAGTCATCGTTTTTATTGATGAATTGTTGTTTTATAGATTATTTAGAGCCGCCCCAGAGAGAGAGGAAGGATGCATAGGGAGCTGGGAATTTTTCTACTCTTGGCAATGTTTAGATTTCTATGGTTCTTTAACATGCTCTGAGAATACTTGGATACACAAGACCGCCTAGTTTACGTTCCCATCCAACCCACAAGGCTATTTAAAGGGAAAGTGTCTTCCTCAAGAACAGACCAAAGAGGTCGATCCACAAGCAAATTATATATGTATATAAATTTATCACATAACGTCCCTTGTTAGCAGTGTCGAACACCCATTTAATATTCTATTGTATGACAAACGTGTAATACATCCTGGAATGATTTTGATTGGTTGAGTTAAACCTGTAACACTACGCAAGTTTATTAACAAACTATTTTTTTTTTTTTATTACAAATTCACCCAGATCTGAGTCAAAAACTTATTATTTGTCAGCTTATAAAAATAATGCCCGTTATACAAAACATTGTTGTTGGTTTAATAAAAAGTTGGCGTAAACTGCTATTTTGTAAAGAGATAAAACACAAACTCTTTTATACGCAACATTATGTTTGAGACGCGACGTTTCAACGTCACATATTTTATGATGTTTTGGCGCTAAAGTGTGTCTGGCGTCGTGGCGGTTCTATGTCCATCTGAAATAATTTTTACTAATTTGATTGCAATGTTATGTGATAAAAAGGATCTTAAACTCGTATATATATATATCGTATACAAGATTTATGAAACTCGTTATGAATTATTTTTAATTTTAACTCGCCAAAAAGGCTCTATAAAATTAAAATAATTCATAACTCGTTTCATAAATCTTATATGAAATGGAACTTGTTTAAGCTCCTCTGTGTATGCCACGCTATGTATTTACTATATGATATATACTGAGGGAAAAAGGTTTAGTAAGTTTTTGTTGCACCCTGGAAATAATATTTGTTTGTTGTAAAACCAAGAAACTACTGCCCTAGACACAATACTTTATTAAACACACATCAATAACAGTCGAAAAATTCTTAATGACGTAACGAATAAGTGAATGTAGGGGTCAAGCCCGTAAAGTCCCAAAATGTCAGTATATCTTGTACACAGTATTATTTCATCTAAAAAGCTTGTTAAAACTTTTCCCCCTCAGTGTACTATGTCCTACATCATGCATTTACCCTTGCAGTAAAGAGATTTCTATAAATCAGACATCAATAGAGTTCATCCAATATCCATTGTCCCAATGCATGGATTTCTATTTAATCCTATTCTATTATCGACCATGTGACAGATGAAGTCAATTTGCTGTGACTGCTGTGACCAATGTACATGTAGCACGCTGGGTACTGTAATATTTTCATTATTTACATCATGCACAGGATATATTTCTATATTCAAGTGGTAATGATGTTAACCCATGGCATTATATGCACTAAACTATGTTTAAATATATTCCTTTAGAACATACCATAAGTATTGCTGTTAATATATATAATAACCCATGGCATTAATGCACTAGACAATGTTTAAACCTATTCCTTTAGAAAGTTCCGTAAGTAATGCTGTTAATATATATAATAACTCATGGAATTATATGCATTAAACTATGTTTCAACCTATTCATTTAGAAAGTACCATGTATTGCTGTTAATATTGATAATAACTCTCAGCCCGATTCATTTGCATCATCATTTGCATCTTATGCATAACCGGTACTTAGAGGTTAATATACGGCCGTGGTGAGCCTTTTGTCGATAATGGCACACCTAGTGCCGTAATGGCCCGAGGGCTTTAGCACTAGGCGAGATTATCGACAAAAGGCACACCATGGCCTTATATTTGCCTTTTTTTTTACATACCTTACTATAAATGAAAAAGAAGAATAAGAACAAGAAGCAGTCTGAGAGACAGCCATATATGATCCCCTGCCGCAGTGCCATATATGATCCCCTGCCGCAGTGCCATATATGATCCCCTGCCACAGTGCCATATATGATCCCCTGCCGCAGTGCCATATATGATCCCCTGCCGCAGTGCCATATATGATCCCCTGCCGCAGTGCCATATATGATCCCCTGCCGCAGTGCCATATATGATCCCCTGCCGCAGTGCCATATATGATCCCCTGCCGCAGTGTTTTTTCCTATGTAACTGTAGAACCCATGATTGGGTGCTTTGTTTAAAGGAAGTTTTATCAGTGCACATATAGCAGTAAAATGAACAAAACGTATAACACTATAAAAGGCATAACTCTACTTTCAATCTGGTAGAGTCATTGTTACTAACTCTGCAACCGACAAGAATAATAACTATAAAATAACACAGGACATTAACTCTAACTTAAATAATTATAGTTACGGTTATTGCATTCTCCACATCCTCTTATTGCTCTCTGTCATTGTGTTTCATTTCAGATCCATTAGTAGTTTTAGAGCTATGGTTCGGACAAGAATTTGGAGTATAGAATTACAAAGGTCAATAACTCTGCACTTTCGCTCATAGCCCTCTACCATTGTGTGAAATTTCATTGCAGTCCTATTAGTAGTTTTCGAGTTACAAGTATAAAATTACAATTGGGCAATAACTTTAATTCAAATAAAGACAGAGTTATGGTTCTTGTGCTCTGAAAGTCTTCTCTTTGTCCTCTATCATTGTGTAAAATTTCATTGCAGTCCCACAAGTAGTTTTCGAGTTATGGAGCGGACACTAATTATAAGTATAAAATTACAAAGGGCAATAACTCTAATTTAAATGAAAACAGAGTTATGGTTCTTGCGCTCTGCATGTCCTCTATCATTGTTTGAAATTGAATTGCAGTCCCACAAGCAGTTTTCAAGCTATGGAACAGACATGAATTATAAGTATAAAATTACAAAGGGCAATAACTCAAATTTAAATGAAGGCAGAATTATGGTTCTTGTGCTCTGCACATTGTCTCATTGCCCTCTATATATATGTGTGAAATTTGATTGCAGTCCCATTAGTAGTTTTCGAGTTATTGAGCGGACAGTGTGTCGATTATAGATTTGGAAATAGGACTTATAATAATTGTTTTTCTAATAAAATATGTTACTATTTATGAAGGGAATGTAATAAATTATATTTAAACTATTGTGAACCCAATATGTATTTTTTTTATAGCGTTTTATGCAAGATACGCGTGGTTTTACCTCCTATTATGCCTTTTTAGAACTAGTGTTTTCTTGACTGATGGCCTAATAATTTTAAAAATACTTTTAAATTTACAATTTATGACCCATTAAGATAGCTTTTATTTGAAACTATTTATGAAGAGTAAATTATCAGACAGGTGACAATATTATACTGATATTATTATCAACTACAGAAGCGTATCATCTAAGACAGGTGTAACGATTGTAGTGAAAACAAGAGATCCAAGAGGGAATGCGGATGATCTACTGGTTAAATGGCTCCAATAAATATAACAATTGAGGGGAAGTGATGTATGCATTCTATTAATTAGATGCCGAGCTTTGTTGTTATCTGCAAAGCAGTATCAATTTGAATGGTATGTTACGCATTTTTAGCACATGACTGTTAGGCCACATTATGCTCAATTTTTTTTTTGGTAGTGGCAGACCACCCCATTCCTGGGTAGAACTAGTGCTGTATGTCTCTTGTCATCCTTAAGAATCAACACTTTCTCAGTTGACAAGTCAATCTCCCAGTGGGAGTGGTAAGAGGTGAGACAGTTTTAGATGCAGTGTCTTTACTATCCTGGCCATGGAAGCGCTATAAGTATCAAAGAAGATTTTTTTTCTTATTAAAAACTAGAAAATTCATCCAAATTATGTACCACGGCCACTGCTTGTCTGGATATGACAATCTGTCTATAAATATATCAAGCTCTATTCCATTATCTCGAACCACTGAGAATTTGAATTTGAATGAGGTTAACGTCATTTCTGAGCATATTTAAGGCTAGGTATGACAAGACAATTTTTAATGGTGGAAGCACAGGTGGCAGTATCAGTGTTGGGAATTAAAAAAACATTTTTGTTTTATAAAATTAATAAATAAATAAAATAAATTAACATGTATACAGCTAAAACATGTAAATTTTAATATTAAAGGGACACATGGCAATCTTGATTTGTTTAAAACTGGCAGTTACCCATTGATTTTTCTACATCAAATTGTTTTCATATATTACTAACTATTAGTTATATTGCATCAATAATAGGTTTAAAATTTGGTAGGGTAACAAACAAAATAAATAGAAATCTCATTTTTTTATTATATGCAAGCAGTTTTAAAGTCAAAAATGATTCATAAATCAAAGTGCTAGTTTTAATTCTTGATATAAAAATTCAAGATTTGCCATGTGTCCCTTTAAAAATTAGATTTTCAGTACCGGTGAATGCTTAAGATTCAAAAGAAAGAAATTGCTGAAAGTTTAGCTTTTATGAAAAAAAAATATTTTTAAGATTCTTTCAAAACCAGTTCAGATGAAAATAAAGCAAGATTGTTATGTGTCCCTTTAAGAGGCAAACTGAGACCCATCTTCTTGAAAGCAAATTTCCAACACCTCATCCCCTTTTATAGTTTCATGTTTCTTCATAGATGATTAAAGTTATACATATTTCCTTTATATGATATGTTCTCTGTATTGCATCCATTTGACGTCTGGTTCACAAAAACAGAAAGGTCAAACAAACAGGGTTGAAATCTATTTGGTTTTGGGTACCTTTGTGTATTGAGCTATTCAGTTTCAGCCTTTAAAATGTATGTTACTCAATCACACAACAAACAAACAAACAAACAAACAAAATATTGGATGGAATGTTTATTTCTTATTTTCTTGTTTCTTTCCTTTCCTTCATATTAATAGAGAACTTTAGTTTTTAAATCAATACATGCTGCAAATGAAAAATATCAAAACATGACAATGATCACATTCAAATAAAATTTCCAAAAAATATTGCGAGACTATAACTTAAATATATCACAGTTTGTATAGAAATACTATATTTGGACGGTTTAACACATTTTATATTAATACTAACAATAAATAGATCATAATTTAAATTCAAGTTCAAAAGAACAATCAATCATATGAATTAACAATTTTGAGTTTGACAATTTTTTAACACATAAAACAGTATTTGTTAAGCATACATTATTCAAATGCATTATGCAAACCTTGCATGTAAAATCTGGAATACCTAGTTCCGCCACCTATAATGAACCAAATTTAAATAAATCTTCAAAGTGTACACTTCCTTTTTTTTTTCACTTATCAAAGTTGAATCAAAGAAAAGTTTTAAAAAATATACCAGTAGTGTCATAGGTAGCTCATTAGTTCCATCAATACTCGGCTGATATAGAAAGCCCTGATCAATATAATACCATACTTGTACAATAAAGCATGACTTTAAAAAAATAATCGGGTCTTTACTTTGTTTTTAGAAGTCATGTTCTTTAATTAATGCTAGAGAGTTCTATATGTAGAAGAAAGGTTCTGATCATCAAATAGTTATAACAGTACTCTTTGTTCAGGAAAATTCAAAACAAATTTAAAAAATCTCTAAACTCACAGCAAATGCATAATTACTATAATATTTGTCCTTTTTGTTAAATCAATAAAAGTGTTGTTCATGTTAATTCAGCTACAAACATAATTCAGATGGTAATCCATGCACTAATGTATTAAACCTTAACTTAAATAATCACCGGTCGATGTGTAAATCAGGCTCCAAATGTAAGTGCCTATTTATTTTGACTATCATGTAGTTGTCACTCCTTATAATAATGTTTCATAGACAAAAGTTTGAATCTCTGCTGGTATAGCACTTGTTTGACTGAGAGTTCTAGTAGTTGAGGGCACACAGAAGGGCGACCCCACGCTTGATCCAATGTTTCTGTAGTTTGTTCGTCGGAAGCTCAACCGCAAACACGAAGTTTGTCGAGTGACCCGTGGTGGACAGGGTACCTGGAATACAGTAGAAGTGCAGGTTTGGTTAATGTAATGACAAAGATTAGATATAGGACAAGACAAATCTATACCTCTACTGGGGTTTAAACATAGGACCTGGAATACTTTATGTTAACCAAGTTTCCATCAAAGTCAAAGCTAAGCTAATTAGAGAGCTGACAGTAAATGATCCATAATGATCTAGTAACACCCTCCCTGAAATAAAACAGTTTTTGATTTGTGTAACAAGTCTATTTAAGTTTTATTCCTCAACCAGCCATGACGTGAATACATGTGTGTGTAACAACTGAATTAAGTTGCAGAATACATGCATTCACTATTTCTAAGTTGTGTCTTCAGATAACTCTTTAAAAAAACAAAGAAAACAAAACAACATGCATGAAAGGTAAAAGCTAATTTGAACAGTCATGATTTTGTGTTTTATAGTCATATCATAATTCAACATTTTTTTTTATTAGTTCGGATTTAACATTCTTTAATATGAGTTGATCTTAAAGAAAATATTGATTCATCCATCTATATGTTGTGGGTAGCAAAGATATCAAACTTGATCAGATTATTTCAATACATTAACACAAGTAGGTATAAGTGATTCATTTTTTCTAAAAGTCAGATATTTTGTAAGATATAATATACTCCTAACACACTGGGACATAGATGAAGCCACTCTGAAAACATGAGAGAAGAGCTAGATGTTTGAGCAATATGTATGAGCAATTAAGAAACCTTCTCGATGTTGGAACAGATTGTGGCAACACCTGGTCAAATATATGTTCACTTTATATAGAAATGACCATAAAGATTGCCTCAAATTTAATGTTACCGGTAATACCAAACTTGTCAGGCCGTGAATGGGTTCAAAAGTTAAAGATTATAAGAATATTTCATGCTGTCCAGTGCAGATAGGGAATTCTTCAGGTATAACTGTGTTGATCAAAAACAAGGCTGTGCTACAGTCCCAAATGAACATCAGGCTGTGAATGGGTTCAAAAGTTAAAGATTATAAGAATATTTCATGCTGTCCAGTGCAGATAGGGAATTCTTCAGGTATAACTGTGTTGATCAAAAACAAGGCTGTGCTACAGTCCCAAATGAACCTAGGGGTTCCAATAGAACCGAGGAATGAATAGAAATTCTGGGCCTTTCAAAATAAATCTGCCTTGTTGTGTTTAAAGATAAGGAACTGGATGGCTTTTGATATTTCTGTCATTTATGCAGCTTGTTTCAGACTTGGGAGTACTGTAATTGATTGATGTCACCATGGGTAAAAACGATTAACACTTTCAGACAGACCACAGCCTGGTGACCTACACTATTTCCATTAGTATTAGTTCTAGAATGTCCAACGATGTTACACGCATATTATCATGAAAATAACTCGGCTTACGCCTCGATATATTTCATGATATATGCTCGTAACACCAAGTTGGATATTCTATAACTGTTTAATCGCTTGCCATGCCCCCTTGTATGACATCTGGTATCACTTCTTGAAAAGTTCAAAAAGTGTGCCGTTATACGAAATATCAGTACACTTTCGTTTTTCGCGTATTGAATATATCATACGACTTTGGACAATAGAAAGTACTCTCAGGCATGCGATAAAGCAAGATAGCAGTGGGTCTGAAAGGTGTAACACGCCCATTGATTGTTGCATTGAGTTGTGTGTGAACTAAAATTTAAATGCCATGTTGTCATTCATATCTAGGCCCAAACTAAATATGAATAACTTTAATTCTCATCGCAAATGACACATATGCTGCCAAAAAATCCACAAAAAAATGGGGGTCATGTATCTTCTAAGAAAGAACTTGTCTCATGAATGAATGGTCCCTTTAAAAACATAAACACTGAGATATATAATATTGTATTCATGCACTCATTTCCATATAAGCAAAATAAATTAAAAACTCAAAATTTTAACACGACAATGCTTGAAAAATGTAACAAATAGATCAACAATGTGATATAAACCAAAAAATAGCACTTTAAATTAGTGAAAATGCCTTTTTTTACAAAAAGAAATGAGAATTATTTATTGACGCCATTATGCGACTACCTCAGGCCGACACTTCCTGTGTTGTAATGGGTGTGCTACACCTGAAAGCAAGCTGATACATTTAGTACCTGTATAGAGACCATATTAGACAGTATGTTGACTTCTTCATTCATATTATTGACAACCGAACCCTGTCAACTTGTTTTGAAACTGAGTACATGATTTAAACTCTGTTCATCTAAACAGCAAAAGTTTCATTATATGATGAATGGCTGAACAGACAACAGTTGGCATTCTAATGGAGCATCTGTGCCTGAAGTATACAGCAGCTTTTTCTCTACAAACTGAATTAAAGATGAATGGCCACCCTTTTTGTAGTATTATCAATTAACAAATTTAACTCTTAAACATCATATGAACATTTCTTGATAGTCCCGGAGAGAAACATATATTTAAATGTAAAAATACGCATTATTTGCATGACGTAGATACTACTTTTACCACTGCGGAAATGAGGTAAGCTGCACAACTTTTACCAGATAATTGATGAATACATTTACCTGTGGATTAATTTACCTGTTCAAAGTTTTCCGCTCATCAAATAAAATCTTATTCTAGCTTTTCACAGATATTGCAATGTGTGAATTGTAAATATCTATTGTTGTGTATTGATTTCGTTTCAAATAAACATGTTCATGAAACAAAACATAGGCCGGAGAACTTTCACTGACTTCACTTCTTGCCTGCAGCTTGGCACACAAAACTAGAAATGTCAGATATCCAACTAATGCCTCTGCTAAAGAACACTCAAAGATAATTATTAATATTTTACTAAAAGCAGACCTAAATGCAAAACTTCCAAGTGTGTGATCTTGACCCTGTGGTCGCAGGTGATCAGAAATATATGTTTTTGTAATCAACAAATAAAATATGAAAATAATTCGTAAAAGCATTTTGAGAATACGAGCCAAAATATGACTTTAACATTTTACTGAAAGCTTTAACATTTTACTGAAAGCAGACTTTAACACAAAACTTCCAAGTGTGTGACCTTGACCTTGTGGTTGCAGATGATCAGAAATATGACCAGGGTTTCCACAATTTTTTTGGAGAAAAATTCAAGGACTTTTTCAGGACCTTTCAAGGATCAATCTTATTTTTCAAGGACCCTATACCCAAAAGCTCAAAAACACAGAACTTATTTTTTTTACAGGACTTCATTTTTACTGGAGTTCATTTCTACAAAACAAGTTACAGGTCTGATCTGCTAGACAAATATAATAGCAATCTTAAAACACTTCTGCAACAGGGTTTATGGAGATGTGATTTACAAACTTAAGAAGGCTATTGGTCATGATAACTTTCATGAGTTATATTAAAATTATTAGAAAATTTATAAACAGAGGTTATGACCGAAGTATTCTGCGGTGCACTACATGCTTAGTTGTAGACCCTTCAACAGTTTGCAATTATGCTTTCGTCTATGACAATGTGTTCCTAAATTGTTTAAGGCGGAAACTGGTTGATGAATGTACTTCACTCCATTTTGTCGTGCCCTTAACGGTTTTCCTCATTGATGCTCTGACTTCAGACAAGTCATCGAGTACATATGAGATTAGCGTCTCTAAGGTTTAACTTACTTTTTTGATATAATATATAGTATTACATGAACATGTCTGTGTTTTTTCTTATAACACCTGTCTACGCTTCTCAAATGTAAGGCGTTAACTCTGCGGGGATTATTTTTATTTACACTGTCCTGTTGTTTAGGGATGATGACAGGGCAAGAGTGAGGTTTGGTGAACCCTTGAACCAGTTTAAACTCCCCGGTGGTCCCTTCTGCCACTGAGCGTTCCAAGGCGGTACCCCTATTGTCAACCCTTATATGTTTCGTGATGTGCTTTTTCACTGAATGTATTTGGTGTACTTTGTGAATCACCTTTTCGTTGTAATACTTGTTGGAGTGACTGTATTCTGTGAATGCTACTCTTCCTGTTGGATTTATAACCTTTTCTTTAGTTATTCAGAACCAGCTGCTCGAGTCTTGACACATACACTACACCATTGACATTGTCAAACAAAATTCCAGGACTTTTCCATGTTTTTGTCAAATTTTGAGGAATTCCAGGACTTTTCAAGGCCTTGATGTGCCTGTGCAAAATTCAAGGACTTTTCCAGTTTTCCAGGTTGCTTGGGAAACGGACGGACAAATGAATGGATGGACAAGGCCAAAACAGTATAGCCCCCAACAGTTTTGACGGGGGCATAAAAAGGATGCTTAACAAAACTTTCACCCCATTTCGGGCAGAGGCATTATACACCTCAGGAATGCACAAACCCATTGCAATATTCTTAACTCTTTTTTGTGATTGATTATTTCCTGCATATTTGCTGGTATATTTCATTTTGCCTTTCTTTTTTACTTCACACTTAAATTTAATTATGAATCAAGCATATATCTTAAATATCCTATCTCAATACCAGGTAAAAACAAAGGTACACCAATTTAGCATTGACGAGAGTTACAAATTAGAAAATCGAAGCTCTGTACAAAATGACCTGGGGCTATGTGAACATTAGTTGACAGCTAATGCCAATTTTAATATGATACAAAAAAGTTTTGAGGAAGATATTGACATGATTATAGCCCAAAGTCATTTATGAATGAAAGGTCCATTAAGGTACAATACTGAAATGTAAAAAGATGATTAAACAAAGACATTGGTTGTTTGTTTTCACAATGTTAAGAAAACAAGTATTACCGCATATTACATCATCTTTCTCTTAAAATCTTACTTTATACTACATGAAAATTTATTATGTTTTAAGGTCAATTTAATAAAATTACATTAACAGATAGCAGATTGTCAATCATAAATATTTTATTTATGGGAAAAGATCAAAGAATTTTTAATAGAAACTTTTAAAGTAATTTTAATCATTATTATTGTTGTAATATCAAGGGCTGTTTTACACTGTAGTTGAGTATTAGGGTATAAATCAGTATGAAACAGTGAAATGACACTGTCATATTATTATGGGCAGATTATAAATTGTCATATTATTATGGGCAGATTATAAATTGAGAACAAAAGTTTATAATTGTTTTTAAATGAGTTTATTTACTAAGTAGTGAAAACAAAACATATCCATTTTTGATTCAGCTTTGACAGTAAAAAAACACACAAAAGCATATTGAGAATGTAAAAAGAAGATTTAAACTAGAAATGTGTCCATGGGACACGGATGCCCCCACTGAAAACAATCAGTGTAAAACATAAAAATTCACGAAAAAGGGATCGTAACTCTGGTAATACTGGGTCGATTTTGACGTCAAATCAATACAGCATCCTGTAAAGTTCGCAAACAATATGCACATCTGGACATCATAGGTAAACATCCTGTAAAGTTTCGAAGCAATCGGTTGAAAGTGTGAGAGGAGTTAGACACACACACGATATTTTCATGTAAAATTTGACGAAAAAGGGGCCATAATTCGGTGGTTGGGGCATAAAAAAATAAATAATAATAATAGGAATGTTGATAGGAAATACCAAAATAGCTTATTAAACTTGTTTTTATCTAACATCAAGCACTGTAGTGTTTTACAGCTTAAGAGGTGATGTGGGTGGGCTCTGACCAATGAAGTGTCCCAACAATACAAACAACAATACTTATATTTCTAGCATTCATTATGTTGCAAGAAAATTCAAACCTAACATTTCATTCTCTCAATACTTCACACAGTACATTGGACCCTGCATCCGGACAACACTGGTTCGAGTCTCACTGGGTTATTTGGGTGTGGCCATAGGCAAGACACTTCTGCTAGCCTCGTCAATCAGACGGGGACATAAACTGGATAGCCCCATGTATCGGAGTCTATCCTCCGAGCATGTAAAAGAACCGTAGGATCTATTCAATAGTAAGAGTAGTTAGGGCAGGGTACCGGGATTCCTATGTATCCTTCCCCTCTCTCCAGAAAAGCTTGAAATAACCTGAACTGCGGGGATGAGCCTTTGAGAGCAATTCAACATCAAGTCAATACATTTGATAAAAAAAATTAGAAAAGAAAAAATTATGTTGGCATAATTGAATGTTAAATTCAAGCTAAGGGAGCTCTTTTAACTTTTTTAATCTTTAGGGTCATTAAGCAATATAAGATCTAATCTTGAAACTCCTACAAAGTTATAAAACATGTTTGGTCAGATGAAAAGAACTTAATCATAAATTGCACACATTCCTGTATTTGGAAAAATCTTTGTAATCTTGCCATTATTATAATAAATGGCTTTCAAATCTTGAGAAAATTCTAATGAAATAAAAACAAATATTTCCAATGATTTACCCTCCAATAAAAATGTCAGAGAACAATACCTATGAATATAGAGAGCTAGAATGACCTAAGGACTAATAAGTACTGTTAAATATTGGAAACTGCTTCTGGCAAAAATGACCACTGATAATGAACATAAGCTTGAAATAAAATAGTAAATACATATTGAGCAATACTGGCCAAGCAATTACACACGAACAGACAAATTAATTAGCAGTCATAATGTTAAGGTCAAGGCATAGCAATTATAAGAACATGTGCTGTAAGGTGAAACATCAGTTTTATGTCCATAAATTTAAATGCTAATGATGGTTGGTTAAATGGTGTTTTATGGCATTCAGAACATTTTACATTATGATTTGTTTACATTATGATTTGTTTGTGGTGGAGGCAGACCACCCACTTTTCCTGGGTAGAACCAGTACTGTACACCTCACGCCATCCGTAAGAATCAAGACTTTCTCAGAAGTCGAGCTCCCAATGGAAATCGAACTCTAATGAGGTACGAGTATATAGAAGTGAAAATGGTACTGTAACTCAGCAAAACTTCTAACGTTACTAGTAAGATATTTGGCCATATATATAACTAATAAAACTTTTATTGGGAAGAGATTTTCTAGACAATTTCTTTATTTTATTGATATAAATCAATCAGGGAATGCATTTGGGAATCAGGGATATTTATAGTCTGATATCAATGATTTATGGCTCCAGAGCAAATTGATAACTCTCTTTTAAATAGATGATATCTGAAATTGGTCTGAACGGGTTTTCCATGTAGGTACAAACACAGTTGGTCGACTTCCCCGTTGACAATAAACGTTGCAGAATACTTATTTACTGTGTCCAAATTCCCTGCGTCAAAAATTAACAGTACAAGTTGTTTGTACCAACATAATGTGAGCGGTAAAACCCACATGCCTATTCAGGAGGAGGACTATTTTAAGCAATGGCAGCCATTTTAGTTTTTGAAATTTTGGGAAGCCCATTTGGTGACCATCATATAATTTTCATTTTATTTTTTTATTTAAGACCGACTACACATCACTTGCAATGCTCCTGTGAAGTTTCCTTTCTGGAGTTAAGGAGAAGTACCGATCACAAGATTTTACTAAATATGTCTTAGTAAAGTAAATGGCTGCTGGTGGCCATCTTGTAAGTCTGATCAAAATGTCAAACTTAATGTGATATTGACCACTTAAGTAAGGTCTCATATCAATACCTCTTGAAATGCTAGAGGAGGACACAATAACAAACTTGACTATTTTTATATGTGGTGGCCATCTTGGATTTTGCAGGAAGGTGAATTTCAGATTAGACCAAGTACAAATGAAAATCTGTTTTGGAGCACTTAAACGAAAATGTGATGAAAATGATACCATGTAAGATGACAGACAAATAACTCCCATGTCCAGCCATTGTTAAGCAGATGACACAAACCCAAAGTCAGCAATGCCTTAACCTTGAGTCCTAAATCACTTACCGGCTCTAGTAAGCGTCTTGTAACAGGGGCAGTCGTAGATTCCAGTATCTGGCACTTTCCTGTTGGGCTCCGGCATTAGCCACAGAATGGGCAGGTCTGTGTACAGTTCCTTGGGTTTAGATTCAGCCAAACTATTGTGCATACTGTCCCAGCGAGCGCCCTCGACGAACAGACCATTTATGTAACAACCGTCGGCAGGAGATTCCTTTAATTCTTCTACTGATTCTCGCATAATCTAAACACAAAGAGAACATATTTGGTGAAATAAATAAACACACAGTCAGTCTTTATAAGCATTACATATATAAAAAGGCTTTTTTTCTCTCTAAAGAGGAAAGATTAAAGATAAACAGGTTAAAGCAACAAGCCTCCAGATGATCTGCAGACAGATGGAATCTCAACATAATATTGGCTGAAATTGAAATTGTGTATATGTTTTTTTATTGGCAATAGGAGGCTATTACTACATTTGTTTCAACATAGTTTTACTTGAAACTTTAAAACATATGATGCGAAGTTTGCAGACACTAAATATGGGAAACGACTTCACCTGCCTAATGATAGACGCATTTATATTGACAAGGTACATGCTAAGAACTATGCCTTCTTCCAAATAAACAGGACGCTTGCTTATTGGTGAACATGTTAACACGTTATAAGCAATTGTATTAATTTATTTATCCCTTAGCCCGCTATGAATGCATACTGGACTGTCCTTTCTTTCAATTTAGACCATTCCATATATGTTACTCGCTGGCTGATGGATGCATTGGCTATTGTAGTCGCCCTAAGCAGGTTAATTGTTAACTGTTTCTTTTACATAAGCAGGAGCATTTGTTCATCAAAACATGTATTTTTATACATCTACTGATAAAAACAGTTTAGCAAGTAAATAACATGGTAAATCCCATTGAACAGATGCTAGGCTATGTGCTGCAACTGTCATGAATAATTTTACTTCCATAATTGTCAAGTATGTGCAGGCCATTCTTTTCGAATGATATTTGATATCTGTGGAAGGAATAGCAAAATGTTTCAATTTTCATCAGTTTGTTCTTATTTCAATGTAAAGGGAGGTAATTTTAAAATTTAGAACTTTGGTTTGTTATTTCATTTTATCACATGAAACTGCTTGTATTCCGTATAATATACCCATTACGTATTTCCTTATATTAACCATGTGTAATACAAGGCGACCGAAATTTCAAAATTCAAAATTCAAAAATTTCAAAATTCTCAAAAATTCAAAATTCCAAAATTCAAAATTTCAAAATTTCAAAATTTGAAAATACAAATTTCAAAATCAAAATTTCAAAATTCAAAATTTCAAAATACAAAAATTCAAAATTCAAAATTTCAAAATTCAAAATTCAAAATTTCAAAAATTCAAATTCAAAATTTTAAAATTTCAAAATTCATGTGATAAAAAGGATCTGACACTCATTGTCATTTCATACAAAATTTTATTAAACTTGTCCAGGAATTTGTTATTAAGTTTTTTTTTGGTGTTTTTTGAATCTTTAAAACCAGAACATTTATTTAATGAAGTTTTTAATATGTTCTTGATAATATTCGTATATTTTATATGAAATATGCTGCTGTAACTAGTTGGGAGCTAACGGATATTATCACAAATTACAAGTGAAAAGCAATTTTCAAATACTTAACATTAAAAAAAAAAATTCAGCTAGATGTGCAAAAACTTATTTTTTTCAGTTCATGTAAAAGATAAAAATGAAATGCATGGTCTTAAACACCATTAAATGTGTAGCTGTTCAGTATCGTAATAATAATTATTATAGTGATATTGGGAATCTACATTTTGAGGGTAAAAAACTATTGGTTTATGAAAAAGGCCAGAACTCTGCCAAAAATGAAAGTCAGAATTATTGGACGACATGTCAATAGCATTGAATAATTGATAAAGAAAAACTGTTCTAAGTTTTATGACCACAGGTCAATATTTTGCCAAGTCATGAGCAGGGTTAGGTTGCAGGTTAAAGATTTATGAAAAGAGGCATAACTCTGCCAAAATGAGTCAGAGTTACTAGACATGTGTAACAACAACATTTTGTTAGATAAGATGAAGAAGTGTGTGAAGTTTCATGAACATAGGGCAAACACTTTTCAAGTTATGGCCAGTTATGAGCTTGGTTAGGCTGCAGGTTAAAGTTTTATGAAAAGGGGCATAACTCTGCCAAAATGAAAGTCGGAGTTATTATAACAACATTCCTTGAGGAAAGATGAAGACGTTGATGAAGTTTCATGAACATAGGTCAAATACTTTTCAAGTTATGGCCAAGGTTAGGTTACAGGTTAAAGTGTGACGGACGACAACAGCGGACAACAGACGACAAAGTGATCCCGAAGTGTCTGCTATGCTATGCAGGTGACACAATAAAGAACAAGATACAATAGTTTTGCACTGAGCCCTTGTTGGACCAGCTTATATAAATCAATAGCTAACGCCGCCATCTGTTGCAAGATATGAAGTAGGTAGACTATAAAATAATATTCTATAGGAGAGACGTGACAGACAGCAATATGAGAACCATTTTTTATAAATCGTTAAACAAGATGGCCAATTTTGACAAAATATTGGAAATCAGAAACCCAAAAAGTGCGCAATTGCACAATGACGCACATTGCCTAGATCAATAATGTTTATCCAGACACTTTAGTCAAACAATATTAAAGTAAAGGTGGGTGTACAGAAATATTATCTTGAGCTTATCTGAGGGTGTGCCATCTCGCATCCCATAAGTTTCATTTCAGACGTATTTAAACAACAACAAAAAAAGACCCGATTACCTCTGCCATTTTTTAAAAGCGTGATGCATCACTTAGTTTTTATACGCAATTTTTATATTTGCAAACCATATTTGATAACTCCTAAAATAGAAACAAGAGGTCACTCACTGAGAAATTTTTGCAAAAGAAAAAAAAGTATTTTACAAGTGCAGTTGATTGTTAGATTGAAAACTTTGGCGATCATATATAAACAAAAACTGTCGAAATCTATTCAGTGGTTCATAAGAAGAAGAATTTAAGATTCTGACCATATATGGTAATGGTGGCCATCTTGGATAATGCATTGATCTAATTTGTATATTTTTGAAAGGCACTGACATCAGAATCATCCGCGTAAAATTTGGTCAAAATTGGCTGTGCAGTTTCTGAGACGTTGTTTACTCTCCCCCACACACCCTTCAACGGTGGCCATCTTGGATGTGGAACTGCCCTAATTTTAATGAATTTGAAAATCATTGACGTAAGGATCATCTGTCTGAAGTTTAGTCAAAAGTGACCAAACATTTTTGGAGAATGAAATTTTCTCAAAAGATTTTCATGTATATTTTAGAACCCCAGGACACAGCCATTTTTGACCCTAGGAACTTCATTTGTATAACTTTTGTAGTCTAGGAATTGGCGATCATTTATAAACAACAAGAGTTGCGCGCAACATGGTGTCTCGCCTAAAGTGACATGTCCATCATACATGTTTCAAGCAATCTTCATCTTGACAAAATCGAGTGTTTACAGTAACTGTTAATGCGGTCAAACACTGTTGTCAGCATTTAGTAGGTTAGCATTCATAGAAAAAATTATTTTTGATTTAGATAAATATATTTAAAAAAAAACTTGAAATTGATCTTAAATTTGGTTGTTGTGTATTAAATGTTTGTCAACATATAGGTTATTTTGGCTTGCTGTACAATTGATGCAATTATCCAGTTTGTCAACTTGTATTGTTTCACAAAATGACATTTTAATCTAAGGGTATCATGTTTTATCAAGAAAAGATTTAGATTCAGCCTCAAAAATACCTCAGAAACATATATTTCATATTGGGCTACCTCAAAGGTGAAAAGTTAAACCAAAGTCAGATGGAGGACAGGAAGTTATTGGCATTAAGACGGACAATGGCCAGGAGGTTATATATATGAAATTTGAACATTCTACTCCCAAGGACCAAAAAGCTATAATACAATATGTTGACCCCATCGAGCCCGCCAACATTAGCGGCACCTATGTCTCACATTTTCCCAAAAAGGCGAGACAAAAACTGTCAAAATCTGTTCAGCGGAAGATTTTTTATGGTTTTGACCATACTGCCTTAATTTGTTTAACTTTGGAAGGCATTGACCTCAGTATCATCCATGTGAAATTTGGTCTCGCAGTTTCTGAGGAGATGTTGTTTACCCCACACCCCCACACCCTCCAGCCCCATCTTGGATGTGGCGTTGCACTAATTCTAACAAATCTGAAAAGCATTGATCATCCATGTGAAGTTTGGTCAAAACCGACCAAGCAGTTTTGGAGAATAAGATTTTTTCGAAGATTTTCCTATACTATTGTATGTAAAACTGTGACCCCCAGGGCGGGGCAAAATTTGACCCCAGGGTCACCATTTGAACAAACTTTGTAGAGGATCATTAGCTAATGCTACATACAATATATGAGAGATCTACATCTTGTGCTTTTAGAGAAGCAGATTTTTTAAATTCCCTATATAAGTCTACGTAAAACATGTAAAATCTCCGTACACAAACTTTGGAACCCCAGGGCACAGCCATTTTTGACTGTAGGAACTTCTTTTGTAAAACTTGTGTAGTCTAGGAGTTGGCGATCATTTATAAACAAAAACTGTCAAAATCTATCTGTTCAGCGGTTCTTGAGAAGATTTTTTAAGGTTTTGACCATCCATCTTGGATGTCGCATTGACCTAATTTGTACAACTTTGGAAAGCATATGACCTCAGTATCCTCCATGTGAAATTTGCTCAAAATTGGTCAAGCTGTTTCTGAAGAGATGCTGTTTCTGCAGAGATGTCGCTTAAAATGCCCTATGTAAGTCTATGTAAAACATGTAAAATCTCTATATACAAACTTTGGAACCCCGGGGCACCGCCATGTTTGACCCTAGGATCTTTGTTTGTATAAATTTTGTAGTCTAGGAGTTGGCGATCATTTATAAACAAAAACTGTCAAAATCTGTTCAGCGGTTCTTGAGACGAAGATTTTTTAAGGTTTTGACCATACATGGTAATGGCGGCCATCTTGGATGTCGCACTGACCTAATTTGTATAACTTTGGAAGGCATTGACCTTAGTATCGTCCACATGAAATTTGGTCAAAATTGGTCAAGCGGTTTCTGTCGATTACAGATGCCCTATATAAGATGTAAAACATGCAAAATCTCCATAGTAACAAACTTTGGAACCCCAGGGCACAGCTATTTTTGACCCTAGGAACTTCGTTTTATAACTTTTGTAGTTTAGGAGTTGGCGCTCATTTATAAACAAAAACTTTCAAAATCGTTCAGCAGTTCTTGAGAAGATTTTTTAAGGTTTTGACCATATATGGTAATGGTGGCCATCTTGGATGTTGTATTGACCTAATTTACAAAATTTTGGAATGTGTACCTCGGTATCATCCGTGTGAAATTTGGTCAAAATTGTCCAAGGAGAAGTTGTTTAAACAAGAGCTAACGGACGACGGACGGACAGACGGACAAAAAGCAGTCACAATAGCTAAAATGTGGCAGACTCGGTTTTATTGAGTCTGTTCATGAGAGGTAATATAAGGTGCAACACCTCTCTAGCATGCCCACTAGCACAGGCATAAGCGGTATTCTACTTTAAAGCCACAAAGATTGGACTTGATGATCCCAAAGGACCAGTAAGTAATAACATATAATAGATCAAAGTATCTTATTTTAAACAACTCAATATTGTAGTGTGTCCCTTTTATTCCTGTCAAAAAAAATGTTGTCAAAAAGAATGATTAGCAGCTTATGATTGTCAGGCATTCTATTAACAAATCTGATACAATTTTCCTGCCATACCAAGGCACATTAGGTCTATCGATTCACTGACCCGATGCAAGTCTAACTTAATCGTATGCATGACTGAATTCATGAATTTTTTTTATGGGTTGGTGGTGGGTAAAAAGACATTTCCGGGAAAGGGGTATGATCCTTTAACCTTAAAATAATTACAAATGCTTTCCATTATTGGAACGTCTAGTTTCAGGTTTTTAAAATGAGAAAAAAAAGTTAAAAACTCCAGTATGTTTAAAGATTTTGTGATTGCAAATTGTTTATTTCAAGATAGGAAATAAACAACAAATAATTGTTCACATGACTTGTTCATATGGGAAAGACGTGGAACTGGCTATGTCAGCAAATCTAGCATCATCACAGCCAACATGAAATATTGTTTAATAATTTCATCAGTTCTGGGTCCTGTGCATGAGGCTGTGGAGTGGATGGTGGTGACATCTGGCGTGGGATCAATACCACCACAATAAGGTGGTATAGAGATAATCTGTATATATGCGGACAAATAAAGCATCAATACTGAGTAAATTAACCAGGTTTTGATTCTATATCAGTGACAACAGCTGGCTATCTAAATTAACCAAAAAAGTAAAAATCTATAGAACAATCTACAGAAGGTTGGTAACATAAAACCAGAAATGTCATAATAAAAGGACCAAAACATTCTGACTGGTAAACTCCACCACTTACTGACAGACTCCACTTCCTAGTGATAAACTCCACTACCTACCGATAAACTCCACTACCTAATGATAAACTCCACTACCTACTGATAAACTCCACTTCCTACTGATAAACTCCACTAACTACTGATAAACTCCACTACCTACTGATAAACTCCACTAACTACTGATAAACTCCACTTCCTACTGATACTCTTCACATTCTACTGATAAACTCCACTAACTACTGATAAACTCCACTACCTACTGATAAACTCCACTAACTACTGATAAACTCCACTTCCTACTGATACTCTTCACATTCTACTGATAAACTCCACTACCTAGTGATAAACTCCACTACCTACTGATAAACTCCACTTCCTACTGATAAACTCCACTAACTACTGATAAACTCCAATACCTACTGATAAACTCCACATCTTACTGATAAACTCCACATCCTACTGATAAACTCCTCATCATGCTGATAACTCCAATAACTACTTATACAATCAACAATGAATAGACTAACACTTGACCAAATATTTTGTCTGTCTGTTCCCCACCCATCTGACAGCAACATTTTCAGCTAGATGAAACTAAGAAGCGGGCCTCAGGGAAGATTAGTTGTTAAATTGAGCTACTCTCTTCAATTAAAGACATTACTTACATGATTTGTCATGGGACAAAACTTTGCTTGTATAAGAAAGTAACTTATGACCAGTAATCAGGATCTAGGTCTAAACTCCGACAAAACACCAACATCTAGATATTAGTATTTTCTGTTATACACCTAACAATAATATATACCTATAGTACCTTGATTTTCTGAGAATGGTATATATAACCTGTATTTCTACTATTATTTTTTACTTCTGTGTCACTATCCTTAGTTAAAACAGTAGTGGCCACCAACTATGTTCTTTAAAGTGTCAGTAGAACCTACAGCATCATTAGATAACATAATAATGTCTTAAACAGCTTTTATTATTTCAAATAATTTAAAGCGTAAAATATGCACAAAAGATAAACTTTCCATATATACTGAGCAAAAATAGAAACGTCCCCAAATTTATCCATAGATTTTGACAAAATGAAATTATAGTTCATTTAATCTTATATGCCAATACCTTTGTTAAAGGCCAGCACTGTCATGAAAACAATTTTCTTTGAATCAAACTTGTGGGCAAACTTATTCCCCTTGATTTGGTTTAAACAGCATTTCCGGGTCTTGTGGTTAAAACTTTGAGTTAACACAGTCTTGTTATATTGAAATAAACAGAAAATGACCTCATCACCACAAAAACAGAGAAAAGATGCTGATCTTTTCACTCATTTTTGCGCCATACAGCTTTCAAGAACGAATATTTTCAGATTACCTCTCTTTATAATAAAAATATAGTGATTTCACAATTTGAATAAAACATGTTTTAGTAGCAACAGACAAACTTTGGTTTTTGATGATTATTAATATTGATCAGAATGACTGAGTGATAAGTATAAAATGATGAAATTGTATCTAGATTGGTGTACAAAGTGTAACAAAGTCAATCCTATGCAAATGACAGCTTAAAAGTTTGAATTGAATTGGATTTTATAGTTGCACCAACAGCTAAGGTCATATGGCGACTTTCAAGCTTCCACTGGTGGAGGAAGACCCCAGGTGCCCCTCTGGGCAATTTTCGTGCACGGGCGGGCACCTGGGTAGAACCACCGACGTTCCGCAAGCCAGCTGGATAGCTTCCTCACATAAAGATTCCTAGGCCCCTTAGGGATCGAACCTACAGCGGTGAGGGGCAAGTGATTTCAAGTCAGAGACGTTAACCACTCGGCCACAGACGCCCCTCAGCTTAAAAGAGGGACGTTTCTATTTTTGCTGAGTATAGTAATCCCAGGGGTGATATGAATTCTAACTGCCCCTAAGAATGAATATTTTCGAGTCTTTGGCAATAAATATATTATTTTTTTACATCAATCTTACTTCAGTTTTTATATCAAATATTTATAAAACTGCATTGTTTTATTATTGTAAACCAAATCACTTTTTAAAAACTAGGAATAGGTTCATGGGACACGGATGCCCCAACTGAAAACAATCAGCGAAAAACGTAAAAGTTGATGGTAAAAGGGCAGTCACTCCGGAAATCCGGAAATACAATATGCACATCTTGCCATCATAGGTAAATTTCCTATAAAGTTTTGAAACAATCGGATGGAACTATGGGAGAAGATAATATACAGAAGATATTTTAACATAATTTGATGAAAAAAGGGCCATAACTCCGGTAATACAAGGTCGATTTTGATGACGAATCGACATGCAAATCTTAACATCATAGGTAAGCATCCTGTAAAATTTCGAAAAAAATGGTTAAAAACTGTGGAAGGAGATAGACAAACAAACCTTTCAAGACGGGCGGAAGGACTTTCAATCGATGGACATGGCTAATGCCATCATTAACATTTGGGCTGAACATTAAAAATTCAGTTCAATTTAAAATGTTTCTTTTGTGAATATGTGAATGCGTCTTTTATATAGAGAATATGTCTTTTACTATCAAGTTTATTAGTAGGTGAGGCTTACAAAAACCAAGAATGGTGAGGCTCTGCTGAGACATTCTGTGGTAAACTTGATATTGAAAGGCACTGATAAAATATTTTTTATGGAGTAGATTATCCACATTTTCTGTATGGTTTACTAGTTTTATCTATTTGAATGTTACGCTTGTCGAGGATGCTGCCATATTGCTTTTTCTTCATGCTGTTTTCTGACGTCAGATGTTACACTCTACAATAAACGCCGAGGAATTCTGCATTGATTTTGCTTTATTCGTCATTCCCTAATAAAGCAAACTTTATTAGATCACACCTCTATCAGGCAGAAAAGTGCATTTCTGCATGATAACTATTTTTATATGAGGTCACTTCTATTTAATAGATAATACAGTGTCGAAATGCTTCATTAGACCACACAATGGTTAACTATCCATATCACATATTTAACAGTTCACACACACCCCATTGTACTAATGCAAGTAGAGAGATGGTTGGTTGGTTGAATGGTGTTTTATGTAATTTTCAGCACATTTTAGCCTATATACGACAAGAAGAGGGATTAAAAACCTTACTTTTACCGGTACACACACTCCAGTATGTTTACACGCACTCCAGTGTGTTACAAAACAGTCAGCATGGACAAGACTAGTAATACATAATTACCTGGAATCCAAATGAGATGGTATCTATGGAGATCACCTTCCTTCTGGCGTAGTTCTGCAGGGTACCAGTCAAGAACGCTTGTGGAAAGAAGAATCCTGAGATCCAGTACACCTGAAAAAAGTGAAAAGTTAAAATAATCATTTTAATTACCACTAGCTTGGTATAAATTAAATGATTATAGATTTTTCAGAAACCCAGAAGAATGATTACAGATTCATTCAGAAACCAAGAAGATTACCCCTAACAACCTCATACTATTGGCCACTTTTGCAGTAAAAAATGCATAAATTCGCCAAAAAGAGGATAGACCGCATCACTGACTAAGGTCAGTGCACTAACAAGGCCTAAATGTGATTTGGGCCTGTGGCCTGTGGCTCTCACCTGATGAGTTTTTATGTCACTATATCTCTGTCAGTAAGATGTTTCATACAGCGTATTGCATCTATTGGTAAAGCATTTGAAGAAAATAAAAGGATTTGACTCCTTTCATAACTTACATCCCATTTCTGATATGTTTGTTCACTTCACTTCAATGGCATGTCATAACTTACATCTCATTTCTGATATGTTTGTTCACTTCACTTCAATGGCATGTCATAACTTACATCTCATTTCTGATATGTTTGTTCACTTCACTTAAATGGCATGTCATAACTTACATCTCATTTCTGATATGTTTGTTCACTTCACTTCAATGGCATGTCATAACTTACATCTCATTTCTGATATGTTTGTTCACTTCACTTCAATGGCATGTCATAACTTACATCTCATTTCTGATGTTTGTTCACTTCACTTCAATGGCATGTCATAACTTACATCTCATTTCTGATATGTTTGTTCACTTCACTTCAATGGCATGTCATAACTTACATCTCATTTCTGGTATGTTTGTTCACTTCACTTCAATGGCATGTCATAACTTACATCTCATTTCTGATATGTTTGTTCACTTCACTTCAATGGCATGTCATAACTTTCATCTCATTTCTGATATGTTTGTTCACTTCACTTCAATGGCATGTCATAACTTACACCTCATTTCTGATATGTTTGTTCACTTCACTTCAATGGCATGTCATAACTTTCATCTCATTTCTGATATGTTTGTTCACTTCACTTCATTGGCATGTCATAACTTTCATCTCATTGTTAATATGTTACCACTTTTCTTCACTCTTTGCTAATAATATTTCATTTTGGAGTGTTTTTGACAGTCATTTCTTATGTTTTATTCCCAAAAAATATTCCCTATATATCTCTTGATAAATAAATAATGTGTCAGAGCTTAACCACTCTTTACCAAAGATACTACATTTTAACAATGTATTCAGTTGATTCTCAGTAACATATAACTGCTCATCAGTGTCATAGAAGAATTTATGATGCTCTGTTGAATGTATTACAAAAAGTAAAGAGACATTTTTGTTAAACAAGAGGCCCAAGATGGCCTGTATCTCTCTACTGGCTATATGGAGTCTGTGGTTGGGATGGGGGTGGAAAAAAATAGTTGTTTAGGCACTTGTGGCAAAACCCTTTGGCTTGCATTTAGCAAAATGGCAGTCAAAAATAAATTACTGCCAGTTTCCCAAGTTTTACCCAGGTAGACGGGCCCCTTTATGCAGAAGGACAAAATCCATTTTATATATGTTTATGCCTCGAGTCCCTTAATGACCATCATACATGTGATACCTCACGGCGTGAGATGAAATCTCACGGAATTCTAACCCTCCTCCTGGCCCCACGGAATTGTGTGAAAAACTCCCGTAAAATTGCTAAAATCGAATTTTCGAAAATCGTCGGTCTATTTCCTTTGTTTAGTATATGTTTGCCTTAAAGCCAACTTGAATTGAATTGAATTGAATGTTGTTTAACGGCTCATCAACACAGTATAGGTTATTTAGAGCCGCCCCAGAGAGAGGGGAAGGATACATAGGAATCCGGGAACCTGCCCTACTCTTATTATCTAATAGATTCCTATGGTTCTTTAACGTGCTCGGAAGATAGACCGATACACGGGACCGCACGGTTTACGTCCCCATCCGACGGACAAGGCAAAGCCAACTTGATTGTATTGTCTCACGACTCGCGAGATCGTCACATGACCAGTTGTGTACCTGGGTTTGGATGATGCCTGGGGGGAAAGTGTTCATTTGCAAACAGTTTATTGGCTTAATTGATATTATCAAAGGATTAGCAGCACACTTTATAATGAAGTCTTTAATGACGTGTGTAATTAAACAGGTTCCATATGACTTCAAACTTATTGCTGTTATCATTTATTTAGAAGTGGAAAACGAATGTTTGTTAAAGGTGACACAGTAATTATCAAAAGGGGTTCCTTGATTGATGTTGGTTGCTTTTGTTCTATGTAGTTTTAGGGTGTATGCAAACTAAGTTGAGGACAGTTAGTGAAAGTTGACTGTGTTAAAGTTTATAGGTCTGTGTTCAAGAGATGACACTTGATTCTTATTTGAGAGAGTCTAGACCATGATATAATGCTCAAATATTTATACTGTTAGATGATCTTGCACGTTTATCTTTGGTTATTAATGTTTATAATTATTAAAATTAATAATTAATGAATTAATAATAAAAAAGAAAATGAAAAAAGCATGAAAATAAAATATTGCTTAAAAATTGTTTTTATCATTCTTGTTATCTTCTCTGAAATCAATGAAGAAACTTGTTTAAACGTGTATTTTTAGGCATTCATTTATGGAATTTGGGTAATAAATACTGCTCGCGCGCTAAAAATAGCCCGCGAAAAAAACTCCCAGATTTTTGCATGAATCTCCCTTAAAAAAATCACTAAACTCCCAGATTGAGGTCCTGAAAAGATCACATGTATGGACCATACTAAATTAGAATCAAATGCATTCACATCTGAACAAGATATGCATTTTTGTATTTTTGTACCCGATTTCCCCTAGGGGGCCCCAGCATATGGAGTCAAATTACGAACATTTTTTGCACATCTACACATCCTTAACTAAGAAATACACCATACATGAACCTGAAATCTCAAAGGGTATAGAGGGAGTTGACATCACATGGCAAAAACGCCGTAATAGTAAATTACTGCAATTTCCCCAAGTTGTGCCTCTGTAGAGGGCCCGCTTTATGCAGGAGGTCAAAACCTGTTTTATACATGTTGTGCCTCGAGACCCTAAAAGACCATTCCGAATCAGAGTCAAACACATTCATATTTGGACAAGATATGCTATTTTTTGTGTTTTTTTTACCGGATTACCGGTAGCTCCGAGGGGGCCCCAGCAGATGGAGCCCAAATACGAAAACTGATTGTGCGTCTACACATCCTTAACTATGAAATACATGACCTTGATATCTCAAAGGGTATAGAAGAAGTTAGTGTCACAAGGCAGAAACTCTGTAATAGTAAAAAACTGCAAGTTCCCCAAGTTGTACCCCTGTAGAGGGGCCTTAAGGTAGGAGTTCAAAACCCATTTTCTGTATGTTGTGCCTCAAGTCCCTAAATGACCATACCAAATCAGAATTAAATGCATTCACATTTGGACAACTGATATGCACTAGTTTGTGTTTTTTTAAATGATTACCCTCTATGTGGCACCAGCGGGTGGAGCCAAAATACGAAAACTTATTGCGCATCTATATATCCATAATCAAGGAATACACCACACATGAACTTGAAATCTCAAAGGGTATAGAAGGAGTTAACGTCACAAGCCCAAAACTCGAAATATAATAACTGCAAGTTCCCCAAGTTGTAGCATGTAGAGGGCCCCCTACCTGCAGTAGGTCAAAACCCGTTTTAAATCTATTGTGCCTAGAGTCCCTCAATGACCATACCAAACTAGAATCGTAACCATTCACATAGGGAAAAGATGAGCATTTTTTGTCTTTTTTTGACCCGATTACCCTCTAGGGGTCCCAGTGAGCTGAGCCAAAATCCGAGACACATTGCGCATCTACACATCCTAACTAAAAAATACACCACAAATGAACTTGAGATCTCAAAGGTAAAGAAGGAGTTAGTGTCACAAGGCCACAAAGCTCCCCAAATTGTACACCTGTAGAAGGGCCCCTATAGCAGGACAAAACCCATTTTGTATATGCTGTGCCTCGAGTCCCTAAATGACCATACCAAATTAGAATCAAATCATTAGGACAAGATATGCCTTTTTGCTATTTTTTTACCCTATTACCCACTAGGGTGCCCCAGTGGGCAGAGCCAAAATCCGAGACCTTGTGCACCCCCTCTGAACCCACGACCTAAGATTCCCAATATAGCTTACTGCATATTTCAGAAAATCAAGTGCCATAAGTGTGTTGGTACTGGTCCGATCCAGCTGATTTTTCGAATATTTCCGAGCTTCATTGATATTAACAATCTGGCAAAATTTGGTAAAGATCAAATAATAAATGAAGGTGCTTGGGTGTTCACAAGGCAGAATATGGCTTTTTTTCAGCAAAACAAGGGCCATAACCCTGGTGTGTCTGATCCAATCTGGATGGTTTTCGAACTGGTCTGAGTTTTCATTGATATTAACAATCTGTGCAAGTTTGGTAAAGATCAAATAATAAATAAAGGTGCTAGAGTGTTCACATGGCAGAATATGGCATTTTCCAGCAAATCAAGGGCTAGAACTTCGGTGAAACTAATCCGATCTGACTGGTTTTCAAAGTTGTTCGAGCTTTCATCAATATAAAGACCCTAGCAAAGTTTGGTAAAGATCCGATTAACAATGAAGGCCCTATCGTGTTCACAAGGCAAAAGGTAATGAATGTCGATGGCAGACGACGAACAATTCACCATCCATAAGTTATGCTGGCCGAATGGCCAGTTGAGCTAAAAAGGGTATGCTGGCCGAATGCTGGGTTGAGCTAAAAATGGATAAATTTCAATTCTATTTTGTTGTTGAATTTGACAAATTATTGTTGAGATGTATTCAGAATTATTCACAGTCAATACAAAGTGCCTTTTTTTTTTAACTTTGTCATGTCTTTCTTTTATTACTAAATGCGGTCTTGATGTAAGGATAAAGGATTGAACTCTTGAGAAGTGTAAATACTTACTGACGGTAGGCCATCATTAATCCACTTCTGGATGAATTTCACCCGCTCTATTAGATCCATCACCCATGATGCTAGAGGCTTCAGGGATGGGTATGCCTGTAAATAAACATGGTAGGAATATAACAATACTGACACTGATTTAACATATGAGGTTCATCCCTATCAAGTCTCCCAGGTTAGAAGATAGACACTTTAACAAAGAAGGTTAGATATCAACTCTCCCATGTTAGAAGATGGACACTTTAACAAACAAGGTAAGAAATCAACTCTACAATGTTAGAAACTGACACTTTAACAAACAAGGTTAGATACCAACTCTCCCATGTTAGAAGACAGACACTTTAACAAGCAATCTTAGATATCAATCAAATCTCCAATGTTAGAATTGAATGTTGTTTAACGGCTCATCAACACAGTATATGTTATTTAGAGCCACCCCAGAGAGAGGGGAAGGAAACATAGGAATCCGGGAACCATGCCCTACTCTTATTATCGAATCGATTCCTATGGTTCTTTAACGTGCTCGGAGGATAGACCGATACACGGGACCGCCCGGTTTATGTCCCCATCCGACGGACGAGGCTAAGGAAAAGAGTCTTGCCTAAGAACACACCGACGAAACTCAGTGGCACCACGGAGGATTGAACCCGGGGCCTCCGGTTACAAATCTGCCGCACTACCGACTGCGCCTCGCCAGCCCTCCCAATGTTAGAAGACAGACACTTTAACAAACAATGTTAGATATCAACGCTCCAATGTTAGAAGACAGACACTTTAACAAACAATGTTAGATATCAACTCTTCACTGTTAGAAGATATGCACTTTAACAAACAATGTTAGATATCAACTCTCCAATGTTAGAAGATATGCACTTTAACAAACAATGTTAGATATCAACTATCTAATGTTAGAAGATGGACACTTTAACAAACAAGAGGCTCAACTGGGTCTGTATCTCTCTACTTGCTATATGGAGTCTGTGTTGGGTAACACGACATGTGCAACTAGGCTTGGTACTGATCATTCCTGCCAAGTTTCACTGAAATCCAGCCAGAGATTCAGGAAAACTAGACCGGATAAACATGTTAGATATCAACTCTCCAATGTTAGAAGACAGACATTTTAACAAACAAGGTTAGATATGAACTCTCCAGCCTATTGTATTTGGAGGGTGGGGAGGGGAGAGATAATTTGTATAGATAAGTAATTCACTGTTCAGATGAAAAGGCCCACCTAACCCATAAAAGATGTGTATGTAGTAAACATCAAAACATAAACACATATTATTCATTATAATTTGATTTTTTACCCTAAATTATACACTATCAGCCAGTGTTTGTATGTAGTATAGCTAAAATATTTACAAGTGTTTTTACTTTAAAACAGTAAAGTATACTGTATTATATATTATTAATTAACTACTTAATATCTGCCGTGGTTTGCAGGAAACTGCACGCATCATATGGTAAAAACAAGGCAATCTGATTGGATAAACCAACAAGGCTTTGTTTTCTTTAAGGATGCCATTTTGAAGAAGAAAAAACACAACGTCGCAGCTATGTTCGCCTATGTAATGTAGACAATCAAAATCATTAAGGTCTGATTATTTGTAAATTTGGTTACATCGACTTCGCTGAAATATAGCTATTACCACGTTCGTGTGTGATTTTCCCACGCGCCATCGAGCGGTAACAGTGGAAGATTAATTGAATCAGATACTTGTTATTAAATGTTATATTGAACATATATCTCTTGTTTTTTCTTACCTGTAAATGATATTTAAAACTTAGGAATAAAGACAGATATTAAGTAGTTAATTAATAAAAATGTCATTAATTAAGTGTTTTCATATTGGCCCAGTTATTGGTCTTCGGACTGTCATATTGGCCTGTGACCTTGGGCCAATATGACAGTCCTTGGACCAATAACTGAGCCAATAAGAAAACACTTAATTAATAACATCATAGTATACCTTAGATAATATTCAATGTAGCAATGCTATTCAAAGAAATAATTATACTCAGGACCCAATCTGAAATTGAGCATCTGAAAGCATTATGTTAAGAAAAAATGCAAATTAAAAACTTTTAGTAGTACAAAACATATTTTTATGAGAACATGTACTTTGAAAGTTTACACTAACCAAGGATTTAGCTAACCAATTTTGAACAACTGGGCAGGGATAGTCAGTCAATGAGCAGGGATAGTCAGTCAATGAGCAGGGATAGTCAGTCAAGGAGCAGGGATAGTCAGTCAATGAGCAGAGATAGTCAGTCAATGAGCAGGAATAGTCAGTCAATCAGCAGGGATAGTCAGTCAATGAGCAGGGATAGTCAGTCAATGAGCAGGGATAGTCAGTCAATGAGCAGGGATAGTCAGTCAATGAGCAGTGATAGTCAGTCAATGAGCAGGTTAGCAGTAAGTAAGCAAGCTTTTCATGCTTTTTCAATGATCAACTACCGTAAAAAATAGATCTGGATTAAGGTTCAGAAAGAAACAAAACCGCCTGATAAATTCAAACTTATCAAGCATTGGTTATAATGTTAATTACCCTTAAATGAATTTTTGAAAAGCAGCTAATAAGGACGGAAGGATGGATTGAGGGACATATATATGAGACGGACAACAACCCTCTCATATGCCCCCTATTCCACCTTCGGCGGTGTGGCGTGGGCATAAAAAAGAATAAACCTGTTTTTGTGCATACCTTCTTGGACCACATTTCTGGTATGGCGTTGTTAAACAGACTGACGGACATATTCTCCAGCTCCTGTGACATGACCACCAGACCCTTGAGCGCCTTCAGGATGTCATTCAGACTCTTGTGTACCACCTGTAACAGGTTGTTGTACCTGTAACAAATAAGGGTAATATTCAATGGAGCCCAACAAAACTGTGACAAAATCTCCTTTACGATGCAATGCGTAGGCCAATAAACAATCTCCACTTGTAGGTCAGTTTAATGAGTACAATTTGATGGGTATGCAATTGTCTTAGTTTACTGAGTACACTTTAATGGGTATGTAATGGTCTAAAAAATGTCATATATAACATTACATGTGTTGAAAATGACAATAAACACCATACAAACAAACAAAACAAACTTAGTTTACTGAGTAAACTTTAATGGGTATGTAATGGTCTTAGTTTACTGGGTGCAATTTAATGGGTATGTAATAGTTTAAGTTTATTAAGGACAATTTAATGAATATGTACTGGTTTAAGTTTACCGAGTCCAATATAATCGGTACGTGTCTGTGGTTTACAGCTCAAAAATCATATACTAGAGGATTTAAAATGCCTCATATTGATAGTTTCAATATTTCTTCAATTCAACTTTTAAACTAATGTCGCGAGAGCCCTTGTCAATAGCTTTTTTTCCACAAAAATCAATAACCAAAGTGAAAATGGAATTATTTATACTCACAACAGATTTTGAAATAAGATATTAAACTGCGGTATAATTTCAGTGAGACATTTTAAAAGTCCATAAGGTAAGGCGAGATAGTTCTATATTTTAAGTTCCATCTCACATTCAAAGAGGCATCCATTAAATAAAATATCACAATTCCAGTTTAGGTGGAGTTTTCTAGAATTATTTAACTAGAAATTCTTGAGGGCGGGGAAATCTAAAGTGGCTTGTTCTCTTTACAAATAGGTAGTGTGGAGTTTTAATCTCAATTAAGGCTTCCTATTTTCCAGATGGGTATAAATTACCGATATCTACATTATTATACCTGATAACTTCCTGTATTAACACTGTATTCATGGATTGTTCGTACAGGACGGGGTACTTCTTCATCACCATCTCCAAGTCAAATGGTTTAGGTACCTCAGACAGGATCCTCTTGGATGTATCCTCCATCACCTAATATGGCAAACAGCTTTTATATACTGGACATTATCATATGCTTAAGTACCTAATATGGCAAACATCTTTTATATACTGGACATTACCATATGCTTAAGTATCTAATATGGCAAACATCTTTTATATACTGCACATTATCATATGCTTAAGTACCTAATATGGCAAACATCTTTTATATACTGCACATTATCATATGCTTAAGTATCTAATATGGCAAACATCTTTTATATAATGCACATTATCATATGCTTAAGTATCTAATATGGCAAATATTGGACATATGCTTAATCACCTTATATGGTAAACTTGTGTTATATAATCAGACAAATGCTTATGCACCTAATATTATATATTAAACATATGCTTATGCACCTTATATTATATATTAGACATATGCTTATGCACCTTACATTATATGTTACATATATGCTTATGCACCCAATATTATATATTAGACATATGCTTATGTATCTAATATAGCACATATATTTTACATATTTTACATATTGCAGGACTTGTGTACCCACCAACACCTACTTCAGCTCCAACTTGTTATATATTGGACATATCCTTTTTTAAACCTATTCTTTTTCATATACAAGTACAAGAATGAAGGATAAGAACAGAAGAATGTAATTCTGATCTAATTCTTCCCTGATTTATAATCTATTCCATAACATGGCAACACCTCTTTATATATTGGACATTCTATTTTTATTTACCCTCTATTCCTTAACATTGCAAACATACTTTACATAATAATTCTATTGATTTTTAGAAGAATATCATAACTTCATGCTTCACTGATATAGCATGAAGACTATTAACTGCACCATACATAGTACTGAGCGTATTTCCACCTTAATGCTAATTAGCTCTCTTTTCCTTGTTGCTCTTCTGATATAAGTTTACCAATGAAATAAATAATTATTAAAAAAAATACAAAATGTTACCAAAAACACAAAAATTTATGCACCTGTGTTTACTCAGCAAACAATGAGTCTAACAGATACACAACTCAAATCAGACTATATACTCAGCAAAAATGGAGTCAAATAAATACGTAACTCAGAACAGACTATAAACTCAGTAAACATGGAGTCAAATAAATACACAACTCAGATCAGACTATATACTCAGCAAACATGGAGTCAAATAAATACACAAATCAGATCAGACTTTATACTCAGCAAACATGGAGTCAAATAGATACACAACTCAGATCAGATTCATCTACTTAGCAAACATGGAGTCAAATAGATACACAACTCAGATCAGATTCATCTACTCAGCAAACACTGAGTCAAATAAATACACAACTCAGATCAGACACATCTACTCAGCAAACATGGAGTCAAATAAATACACAACTCAGATCAGACTATATACTCAGCAAACATGGAATCAAATAAATACTCAACTCATGTCAGACTATATACTCGGCAAACATGGAGTCAAATAAATACACAACTCAGATCAGATTCATCTACTCAGCAAACATTGAGTCAAATAAATACTCAACTCAGATATGACTGATTTACTCAGCATTGAGTCAAATAAATACACAACTCTGACCAGAATGATTTACACAGCAAACATTGAGTCAAATAAATACACAACTCAGACCAGACTCATCTACTCAGCATTGAGTCAAATAAATACACAACTCAGATCAGATTCATCTACTCAGCAAACATTGAGTCAAATAAATACTCAACTCAGATATGACTGATTTACTCAGCATTGAGTCAAATAAATACACAACTCTGACCAGAATGATTTACACAGCAAACATTGAGTCAAATAAATACACAACTCAGACCAGACTCATCTACTCAGCATTGAGTCAAATAAATACACAACTCAGATCAGATTCATCTACTCAGCAAACATTGAGTCAAATAAATACACAACTCAGATATGACTGATTTACTCAGCATTGAGTCAAATAAATACACAACTCTGACCAGAATGATTTACACAGCAAACATTGAGTCAAATAAATACACAACTCAGACCAGACTCATCTACTCAGCAAACATGGAGTCAAATAAATACATAACTCAGATCAGATTCATCTACTCAGCAAACATTGGAGTCTAAAAAATACACAACTCAGGTCAGATTCATCTACTCAGCAAACATTGGAGTCAAATAAATACACAACTCAGGTCAGACTCATCTACCCAGCAAACATGGAGTCAAATAAATACACAACTCAGACCAGACTCATCTACCCAGCAAACATGGAGTCAAATATATACACAACTCAGATCAGACACATCTACTCAGCAAACATGGAGTCAAATAAATACACAACTCAGACCAGACTCATCTACTCAGCAAACATGGAGTCAAATAAATACACAACTCAGATCAGACGCATCTACTCAGCAAAAATGGAGTCAAAAAAATACACAACTCAGATCAGACTATATACTCAGCAAACATGGAGTCAAATAAATACACAAATCAGATCAGACTTTATACTCAGCAAACATGGAGTCAAATAGATACACAACTCAGATCAGATTCATCTACTTAGCAAACATGGAGTCAAATAGATACACAACTCAGATCAGATTCATCTACTCAGCAAACACTGAGTCAAATAAATACACAACTCAGATCAGACACATCTACTCAGCAAACATGGAGTCAAATAAATACACAACTCAGATCAGACTATATACTCAGCAAACATGGAATCAAATAAATACTCAACTCATGTCAGACTATATACTCGGCAAACATGGAGTCAAATAAATACACAACTCAGATCAGATTCATCTACTCAGCAAACATTGAGTCAAATAAATACTCAACTCAGATATGACTGATTTACTCAGCATTGAGTCAAATAAATACACAACTCTGACCAGAATGATTTACACAGCAAACATTGAGTCAAATAAATACACAACTCAGACCAGACTCATCTACTCAGCATTGAGTCAAATAAATACACAACTCAGATCAGATTCATCTACTCAGCAAACATTGAGTCAAATAAATACTCAACTCAGATATGACTGATTTACTCAGCATTGAGTCAAATAAATACACAACTCTGACCAGAATGATTTACACAGCAAACATTGAGTCAAATAAATACACAACTCAGACCAGACTCATCTACTCAGCATTGAGTCAAATAAATACACAACTCAGATCAGATTCATCTACTCAGCAAACATTGAGTCAAATAAATACACAACTCAGATATGACTGATTTACTCAGCATTGAGTCAAATAAATACACAACTCTGACCAGAATGATTTACACAGCAAACATTGAGTCAAATAAATACACAACTCAGACCAGACTCATCTACTCAGCAAACATGGAGTCAAATAAATACATAACTCAGATCAGATTCATCTACTCAGCAAACATTGGAGTCTAAAAAATACACAACTCAGGTCAGATTCATCTACTCAGCAAACATTGGAGTCAAATAAATACACAACTCAGGTCAGACTCATCTACCCAGCAAACATGGAGTCAAATAAATACACAACTCAGACCAGACTCATCTACCCAGCAAACATGGAGTCAAATATATACACAACTCAGATCAGACACATCTACTCAGCAAACATGGAGTCAAATAAATACACAACTCAGACCAGACTCATCTACTCAGCAAACATGGAGTCAAATAAATACACAACTCAGATCAGACGCATCTACTCAGCAAAAATGGAGTCAAAAAAATACACAACTCAGATCAGACTCATCTACTCAGCAAACATGGAGTCAAATAAATACACAACTCAGACCAGACTCAACTACTCAGCAAACATGGAGTCAAATAAATACACAACTCAGATCAGACACATCTACTCAGCAAAAATGGAGTCAAATAAATACACAACTCAGATCAGACTCATCTACTCAGCAAACATGGAGTCAAATAAATACACAAATCAGATCAGACACATCTACTCAGCAAACATGGAGTCAAATAAATACACAACTCAGATCAGACGCATCTACTCAGCATACATGGAGTCAAATAAATACACAACTCAGACCAGACTCAACTACTCAGCAAACATGGAGTCAAATAAATACACAACTCAGATCAGACGCATCTACTCAGCAAAAATGGAGTCAAATAAATACACAACTCAGATCAGACTCATCTACTCAGCAAACATGGAGTCAAATAAATACACAACTCAGATCAGACGCATCTACTCAGCAAACATGGAGTCAAATAAATACACAACTCAGATCAGACTCATCTACTCAGCAAACATGGAGTCAAATAAATACACAACTCAGATCAGACGCATCTACTCAGCAAACATGGAGTCAAATAAATACACAACTCAGATCAGACTCATCTACTCAGCAAACATGGAGTCAAATAAATACACAACTCAGATCAGACTCATCTACTCAGCAAACATGGAGTCAAATAAATACACAACTCAGATCACTCAGCAAAGCTAATAACATTTAAAAAAAACTCCGGTAATTTCAGAGAAAACTTCAAAATTTGAAAATCAAAGTTTAAATATAGGAAGGTATTAAAATGATTCATGGGTTATACTTTTGAAGCATAACAAACTGTTCTTGACATTAAGTGTAAGAGAAATAGGAAAGACAACTGCTGACTTACCTCCTCCCTTGACTTGCCTCCTCCTATAGCCGTCTTGGGCTGCAGCTTCAGCAGTGCACCTAGCTGATTTAGCGCCTCATTTTGAGCAAAAGTTATGTTTGCATTGTCATGAAGACCAAATATTTCTGGTGTATCATTTATAGGCAAACTGCGCACATATTGCATATATCCCTAGTGGAGATAAAATTCATGATGGATAAAATTCAGAGCAAACTATAAAATTTATATAGAAATGTGACTTAATACAAATACGTTAATTCAATTAAAAAGAAACAAAAATAGTACATAATGATTTAAGTGAAATTTTCTTATATCTCAAACAAATTGTTGCTTACAACAATGGAAACTACATTATTTCTTTACTTGTAATTATTTTCTAAAAATATAAAACGAAATTGTGTGAGAATGAACTAATAAAGAGAGATATTTATGTCATTGACATACAATCATCTTTACATGATACATTGTTAAGTTACCACAGACACAAAAGTGAATTAAAACTTTAAAATTAATGAAAACAACATCAAACACCGTAAGTTCAAACAGCAATAAACCTATGTAATATACACGATTTTATAACAGACAATGTACACATTCCTGCCTGAATCAATCAGCAGCCATTTACAATCCATGAACTTTCAAAACACCCGATTTGTTTGGAAAAAAAATGAAAAATAAAAAAAAAGCACAAAAACATAAAATTATTGATCTTGCTACATATGGTTCTAAGTTATAAGTTTATTCAGAAACAAGGCCCAACTGGGCATAAATAATAAATGAAATGGGGTTTTACATCCCGACAGCACATCAGATTAGGTTATATTGGTACAGCGACCACAGAGGGAGATGAAATGAAGGACAAAGTTGCCAACAGAGAGAAAACTCATATGGGCCTGTGTTCTGTAGTTCTAAAACCAAGGGCTTTTCGATTTGAGATACAGATCAGGTCACTAAATAACAAACATAATTTGGCTTACTATATTCAGAATGTATACTTGTCTTCCTTCGTTATTACAATATGAACTCTCAAATATATACTCATTTCTGACAAATAGATTTCTGTCTATTTCTACAGGTAGGCTGTTGTTACAAAATCAATAATGGCAGGAAGATATAATGCCAGAGGCAATATAATTATATATCATTACAAACTCAAGACATTTGCATGACTCAGAAACATTATAATTCCAAGACTGCAATATATTCCTTTTTATCATATGGAAAGCAAGAGACATGGTACATTTTGGTGTAACCAATTTTCCACCAGTATAATACATAGGCAACATAACCTTCAATAGCAGACTTATACGTCTGAACATAAGAGCCAATGTCTAACGCAATTGGATTGTGGAGACCTGGAATAAGCTTCTGTTAATGCACCCAGTGATCCTCGGTAAATGCACTTATAAGGGTGCATTAAACACTTTGCTGCTTTTATATGGTAGGATGGAAGGTGCGACGGGAGATGAATTTTGAATTTTTCAGTAATTTTCTTGACAAATATTGCAAGTTTTAACAAAGTAGTGTCGTCTGCAGACAGTAAATAACTAAAGCTACCAGACTGGGAAAATGATATTCAAATTGCCTATAGAAGGTTTTTATATCATGCAAGATGACTGCAATAGTGGAAACCGTCATTTTGCCATGTTTCATAATATTCTTTTCTGGTAAGTCAATGTTCCAGACATGTCATACCATAGTGGGTTGTTGTTCTATCCCTAACATGCCCCACGACACCTAGTTCCACTCAAAATATGTGCATATTATTATATCCTGGTTACACTGACATGATGTGTAGATAGACAACGCAGTATAAAGATCGATTACATAAATAATGCTTATGACACTGCTAAACAGCATAAAATTTGCATTAAATAATGTCATCTATTTGCATACCATATAATACTATCAAGCTCTGACTATGCATAGTACATATAGCTAAGAGGAGAGGCATCTATAAAGACAAGCCTGCTGGCATTTGGTAGAAAAAACTACAAGATTTCTAAATCTAGCTATTTCTATAGTATATGCTAGCTATTATAATATATGCTGGAGGAAATAGACATATATCAATGCAGAAATATTGAGACACATGTCGGGCTCTATGTACAAAAGTAAAGTTTTAGAGAGAAAATCTATAACATATGCTATCATTTATACAGCTCGTCTGTGAAACATGTTAATTTAAAAAAACAGAAAGAAGATTAAGTCTGTATTCTTTAGAGAAATCAATAACATATGCGACTATTTATGATAAAAATCGATATTATCCAGTTCATGAGTACATTAATAGCTATATCTGATCCTCTAGATCAGGTATCTGACCATTGTCCATCTAAAATCTGTATCTAGGTCTACGACCGAGTGAATTTATCAATCAAAATCAAATTAATCAACTCAAATTAATCACTCAACATGCACTTTAAATGTATCAATGTTTGTGAAGACTGTAATTTTTCTTGTCATCTTTAATACCTACCGTAGTTATAACAATAATTAATCTTGACAATTAAAACTCTATAATATGAACACTGTCGTTTACATTTTTTCTTTTTATGCTTAAATGTTTATAAATAAGTCAGTCACATTTCATAGGTTTGATTTTTCGAGAGAAAAATCTACAAGCTCTAATAATCTATGTAATTGTATCTATTAAGAGAAGAAGTAAATCTGTCGAGCAGTGGTCTATACTAGCTGTCTGTCAAACAAAATAAGAATAAAAAGACTTCAGACTTAACAAAATTTCCATGCAAAATAATGATTACACTTTCATGCAATTACGGCAAATATGGAAATATGAAAGCCTGAAAGCCGATCCTGGCATCTAGGTCACAATGTCTTGTTCTTCAAAGACTCTATGCATAGGATACAATTTGTCCTCAAGGACATATAAGCTTATCAGAGTTACAACTGACATCTTGTTATATTGAACCTCTCTGTTGTTGTTTTTTTACAGGCTTTTTCCTTCTGATTTTTAGTACTGTTGTAGTGTCAGTTTTTATTGCAACAAATTATTAAAGGTATAAATAAGCCATGTTTACTACAGAGATGAGGGTTAACATCAAGGTCAGTTGTAAATAAGAAGTGTTAAGACTACTAAGTCTATGGCTGAACAAGTAGTGGCACATTTATTATATTTCAGGGTGGATGAAAAACCAACAAAATGTCTGTGAAAGATGCAATGTTTTAATTTTTTTAATTTTTTTTTATTAATGTGTATCACTGATTTGTTGTCGATAAGTTGTTCAAATTCCCTTTTAATACTAAAAATACCAACTGTTTAAAAATTAAATGGCCTGGGAAATAAAATTAAATCATATTTAATTAGCAGAGATCTAACAGAGATACACTTATAGGCTTAAATGACTCCTGTATGCAGTACTAATTTTTTACACAAAATTAAACAAAATTAAAGATTGTAAAAGCAAAGTACAAAAACTGTATTTCAATCAATTGCAACTTTCACGTGCATTTACATCCTTCATCATAACGCTAGCCCCACCCCACCTTACCACAGTGGTCAAGGCCCAGGTTATGGTTTACGTCAACATACATACATTGTAGACACCTATAATGTCCTGGGTAATTTTTTCATCCAGAAATACCTTTCTATATTTTTTTAATTTTTCTTCAAATATGATTTGTATAAAGTGCTTTTCATATTATGCAAAAGAAAAACTTTGAATCAAATTTTAAAGTTTAAGGCCTATTTTTCTGTGTATTCCAGCCCTAATTGGGGGCCAGTAAACTACTTAGGAAAAAGCAATAAAATCAGCAAAAATCAAAATTAAAAATCTATTCTTTAAAAAAGAATTTATATCTTTTAAAAAAAATCTATTTTTTATTTTTTATTTAATGTACACATATGTATGTATGCTGACAAATGAAAAGTACACAGGACCCAACACCATGACAACAGCATCACACAAACACAACAACTGGTGAATATTTCCTACACGACCCCATAAGATAACTGTGATACGTAGAGGGTGCGTCTACTGGCTAGAGGTGCTGTTACAGACGGCGTACACCCCCAATCAACGTACCAACACACCATACACCCGTGCGCTTTAAAGCCTGCTCCATTCACACCAAGTGCTCATGTGGACTACATTTAATTTGATCTAAAAGCTATCAAGTTAGAGAAGAAATGTGCAGGAAATGAGCTCAGAATCAATGCTTTGTGTATTGTAGTAAGATACATTTAGGAGTGCATTATTACATAATTCTTTCTTTCTCTTTAAGGGGGAAAGTGTTACCCCTATGTTTATGATGTTGCATGTACAAGCCAAATGTACATTTAAACAATGTAATTAAAAGCCAAAAGATACCGAAATGTCTTGACATTATCAAATTTAGATTTATTCTGCAAAATAGGGTTTAGAACGTTACATATCTATGTGTAGAGAATGTGTACTGTGGTGGTATGTTACAAGTTGAGTGTGTACTGTGTCTGCACCAGCTAGCGTGCCAGTAGAGGGCGGAGTAGTCAGCTACGTGTGACAGAGATGTATCACGTAATTACATTATGGTCCATGGAGGTAGAGATCTGTCTATATATGCCTGTCTCCGAGTATGTGTGCTCCTCGTCCAGGGAGCCGGTGCAGTAGAAGTCTTCCAACACGCTCATCATGCAGCGTCTGTCCCAGTCATCTGTCACGCGGCCACCGTAGTTGATGTGACCCGCCGTGTATACAAGAACCTAGGGGTAGAGATAACAAAATACAGTTGATAATGAACATGTTTTCATGGATGGTTCAATGAACAGAAGAACATACAGCCAATATAGACGGAAAGATAGAAATAAAAACAGGCAAACTTAAGGAACAACTTATGCTAATGCAATAGGAAACCTTTCGAGATATCGTAAATTGATTCATGAACTTGCATGAATATACAGATGGACACATAATGACACAACCAGGAAGACAGACAAATGGGCAACACTCCAGCCGAGGAGACAGATGTTAAAGGGACTGGAGACGATCTGGAACCGTTATAGGTGTCATTCTTAATGCGAGTACAACCATCATAACATGTTTCAGTTTCATATTCATGTGCATACATACTTAATGAGGACCCATTATCTTAACAATTTAATTATTGTTAATGAAATAATTTGGTCTGAAAACTAGATGACTCAGCTAGAATTGTTGTATAAATTATTAATACTAATTCATTTGATGCTTTAAGTCTTTTATAAATTCTTGCTTCACTTTGAGTTACATGTACAACTGTTAGCTATAAACTCCCCAACTCCCCATTTAAATTGATATTTATGAATTAGCAACAAAACGCAGCCGAGTCATTGAGCTTTCCAGACTGAATATTTTCAATAACACTAATTAACCAGAAAGTAAAATGCGGCTTAATTTAAAGTATATGCACATTTCATATGAAACTGAAGCACATTATGAAAGTTTTCATTTGTATTTGGATTGACACCAATCGCTCTTCTAGATCGTCTCTCTAAGATGGACAGATAAATGTACCTTGTATGGTATGTGGGAATACTCAATGAGGAACATCTTGAGCTGGCTGACGCAGATCCTGAAGTCGCTGTCAGTGAACTCGTACGGGATGTTGAAGCCGAGGGCACCAAACTTTCTCCTCTCTATGGCAACGCCGTGGAAAAAGGCGATGGCCAGCAACAGGTGTTTGAACTCGTGCACCTAGAAAAGACAGCAGAATACTCAACCATCTCTACAAGCACATCTGTAATATCAACTAAACAGCTTCTTGCATTACTCACTATAAAAGCAGAACTGAGTTAATAATAAAATCAAGTTAGACAATTAAATCAAACAAACAGATCAATTTGATTATGTTATTATTTTTATTCTTATGGGTGATGGTGAGTTATTTGCAATATTTATACAGACATGGCAAATAAAATAAATAACACAGAAAACTGTCAACACAGCAAAAACAAATGAAATTAAACAGAAAACTGTAAAACATATCAAAACAAATGAAATGAAAACTTAAAACATTTTAATATAAATACTATGAGAAATACTGATATTAAATCATGTAAATGCATAAACTGAAAGCAAGAATGATAAGAAACATATAAAATCTAATTTTTTTTTAATATCAATATTGAAACTGAACTGTGAAAATAAGGATTGTACTCGGGATAAACCCAGTTCCAAAAAATCTGCACCTGGACATAAGTAAGGGTTATGGGACCACAAAAAGTGTTATTCTCTAATAAATTGATGCAAATATTGGGAGCTGGATACTAGAACTGAGAACAATCCCTATTTGACTTTGTTGCATATCTTACTGCGTAGCCACAACCACCATCCTCGAACACAACACCCTTGCAATTCATGATTAAAAATGAAATAACATCATCGTTTTTGGTCATAGTCATGACATACAGGGAAAAAAAGCTTCCAACCAGGCATGCTGTGAACTGGTATTAAAAAACAATCTCTCCGAGTGCCAAATACTAATATTTGTGAACTTTAAAAATCACAGCATAAATGAATGAATGATTCAATGAATGGGTTTGAATGATAGAACGAACGAATGTATACTGGTTCAATTAATTCATAAAAGGAATCAAAATGGTGGAATAAGTCCACATATAGTGTTACAATGTTGTATTTCATGTCTATATATTTGTTTTTATGTAAATACTGAATAAAAAAGAAAAAAAAAAAAAAAAAGAAAAAAAAAAAATCACAGCATTAACACCATGCAATCTGAGGTTTTCACATTTAAAATGAAAATAAATTGTGACAGCAACCTCAGAGGGAGATGAGATGATGATGTTCCCAGGGAGCAAATCTACAGGGACAGGGGTCTGTAGCCTTCAACCAAGGTCTTATCCACTTAGCTACCGAGGCCACCGTTTTAACCTTTAAGCAAGATGGTACTGCCATACAGTTCTTCAAGGTATGTATGTAATTGACATGTCACCAGTACTTAGATATCTCCGCCCTATTGTTGATGTCGGAGTATACTGACAATAGTTTATATAACATAGTTGCACATGCTTTATACACGTGCTGTTGTTTGTCGGAGGTATTGTTCTGGTTCGATTGGTCGAAATGGATAAATGATTGACAACTGGCGACATGTTAATTCTAAAGTGTATGTCTCCATGCAGGACACAAGATGGCAAATTAAGTGAATGGACTAGTTCTTCAAAGTAGATAAATACATTACATAGTCATCAGGGCTCACATTCCATATCCCACCCCTCACTTCCCTCTCAAATCTGAAAATTGAAGGTTTTACTGATAAAACTTTGCAAAAAATGTTTATTTGTCACTTTTTTTTTTTTAATTGCATCCCCCCACCCTACACACTTCCTCCCCCTTATCCGAACTCCTGGATCTGGCCTTTATATATAGTGAAATATATTGCGAAAGTGATTTATAAAATCGTAGTTGTGGCTCATTCTGGGGCTGTCTCTAGAACATCCAAGGTCAAATAAGTCAACAATAGTAACACTGGACTGTGCAAGTCAAGCACCCTACTACCAAAGTCATTAAAGATATTATTATTTTATTAATAATTGTAAAACAACATAATATCATAACAAATTCTCTTCATTCAATCCTGTATGTTGGAGTTCTTTAAAATTGGAATAAAACCATTCATATTTAACATCTATTTTTACTGTTTTATTGGACTGTTTTACCTGACTGCATCTATAATAATAAAAATAGTATTAATTTGTTGACTTTTCATGAATATTGTATTTTTGGTTTATCAAAAGGGAGAAAACTCAAATAGATTTCACTTCTCAATGAATATTAGATCTAATATTCACACAAAACCAGCAGATATTCTATAAAGGAGTATACAACTTCAAAAACTACATGGCCATTATATAACCTGTGTTTCCCCACAAAAAATACAAGTATAGGTATGATGAATATATAGACCTGAAAATACAACTTCTCATTGGCTGACCACTTTGAACTATAGTTCGGATTACAGTTTAGCTAAATAACAAATGAATATCAATGGTTACAGTTCCATCGATCTGATTACTCCCACTATTATATCATCCAATCAAACTGCCATTAATATAATACACCGACCCTAGTAGTTTTGAGACATCTTCATTGATTGGTCAGAGGTCTACATCAGGGTACTTCGAAACTATAATTCGGATCAACTGCTCCAAAGTGTGGTTGGAACTAAAGTTACTTTAGCTACTGGCTATCATAGTGTTCATTAGGAGCTTTGGTCGTGATCGCCTGAACTATAGTTCCCAGTGAAACCGGCCAATGTAGCTTATTCATTATATTGAAAGAAATATTTTTTAAACTGAAAACAACTACATACTAAAACTGAATACATGCCAAATCCACTATCTATAACTATATATACATACACACACCTAAAGTGTGACACACGTGGGGTGGTGGGGTAAGGTGGTAATAAACAAGCACACCCTGTCCGGTATTCTACAGCCATTCAAGAGCGGATGAGTGAATATTCCATGTCATGCATGCGATTCAATTTCAAATGTTCAGTTCAAGGTTTAATTACTAACAATTATAAAAGCAACAGACTAGGGTTCTCCTAAGAAATATTTTACGGATGACATCATTGCGGACGGGGCTGGTTATTCCATTTCATCATGAAAATAAACTTAAAAATAGATTTGTTTCAAGAAAGTCTAACTTTTATCAAAAAGTTAAAAAGTTACAATAACAGAAATTAACTTGGGAAGGGCTATAAATAATGTTGTTGGCCCAACCCGTTTGCGTAATATATGGCATTAATAAAATATGTTTAAATCCACAAAATTTAGTCTCTGAATGCAACAGAAATGAGAATCTAAATTTCTATTAACAATGCCTGTTATAAGTTACCTTTAGTTTATAAGGTATTTATTTACTAAGTTACTAAATTAAAATTATTTTCTGATGCAGGAAAAATGTTTTATATCCTGTCACAATATCTCATGGCAAACAGTGCACAAAGGGTGTAAATGTAACCACTGGTGTATGTTATACCTTTGGCATGGGTGACCAATCTACAGATTACAGTAATTAATTAGTGTTATAACAACAGATGGTGTATGTAGTTACTTCTAATGTTAAACATCATACTTTCCCTAATAGTAGCGCATGGGCGCTATCCAAAGTGCAAAAGGGGCTCTTAACAAAATTAAAGGGAACAAAAGCATTAAACAAAATATAAAAAAAAAAAATTTGTTTTTTGTTGTTGTTGTTTTTAATAAAAAGATTGAAAGAATATTAAATTTTGAGAGTTTTTATGTACTTTTATAGCTACTTTAAAATGTTAAACATGTATGTTTTTTTACTGTGATGCATTTACAACTGGTATGGTGTACTTAGCTACGTTAAATGTTAAACATGTATGTTTTTTTTACTGTGATGCATTTACTACTGGTATGGTGTACTTAGCTACGTTAAATGTTAAACATATGTTTTTTTACTGTGATGCATTTACAACTGGTTGGTGTACTTAGCTATGTTAAATGTTAAACATATACGTTTTTTACTGTGATGCATTTACAACTGGTATGTGTACTTAGCTACGTTAAATGTTAAACATTTATGTTTTTTACTGTGATGCTTTACAACTGGTATGGTGTACTTAGCTACGTTAATGTTAAACATATATGTTTTTTTACTGTGATGCATTTACAACTGGTATGGTGTACTTAGCTACGTTAAATGTTAAACATTTATGTTTTTTTACTGTGATGCATTTACAACTGGTATGGTGTACTTAGCTACGTTAAATGTTAAACATATGTTTTTTTACTGTGATGCATTTACAACTGGTATGGTGTACTTAGCAATGTTAAATGTTAAACGTATACGTTTTTTTACTGTGATGCATTTACAACTGGTATGGTGTACTTAGCTACGTTTAAATGTTAAACATTTATGTTTTTTTACTGTGATGCATTTACAACTGGTAGGGTGTACTTAGCTACGTTAATGTTAAACATATATGTTTTTTTACTGTGATGCATTTACAACTGGTAGGGTGTACTTAGCTACGTTAAATGTTAAACATATATGTTTTTTTACTGTGATGCATTTACAACTGTAGGGTGTACTTAGCTACGTTAAATGTTAAACATGTATGTTTTTTACTGTGATGCATTTACAACTGGTATGGTGTACTTAGCTACGTTAAATGTTGAACATGTATGCACCTTTATGCTGTGCATTTTACAATGACATAGACATAGATGTACTACTTTAAACGTTGAACGTGTACCTTTATGTGGTGCATTTACAACTGACATAGTGTACTTAGCTATGTTAAACATTAAATATGTATGCATCTTTACAAGGTGCATTTACAACTGACGAAGTGTACTTAGCTATGTTAAACATTAAATATGTTGCATCTTTACAAGGTGCATTTACAAACTGACATAGTCTACTTAGGCTATGTTAAACATTAGATATGTATGTATCTTTTAACTGAATTGAATTGAATTGGATTTTATAGTCGCAACCAACAGCTAAGTCATATGGCGACTTTCCAGCTTCCACTGGTGGAGGAAGACCCCAGGTGCCCCTCCGGGCAATTTTTCGTGCACGGGCGGGCACCTGGGTAGACCACCGACGTTCCGCAAGCCAGCTGGATAGCTTCCTCACATAAAGATATCTAGGCTCCTGAGGGATCGAACCTATAGCGGTGAGGGGCAAGTGATTGCAAGTCGGAACTCTAACCACTCGGCCACGGACGCCCCCTCAATAAGTGTACTCAGCTACTTTAAATGTCAAACATGTGAATGTATCTAAATGTTAAGCAAGTTTTTGCACTATATCTTTCGTTTTCAATTTCATGCAGTAAATCATCTGCAACTGATGGTATTATGTGGGTTGTTCATCACAAAATTATCTACAAATTTCCGCATGAACTCACATAAAAATACTGCAATTTCACATACAATTAATTTAAGCTAATTTGCATGACAGTTGAGTTTCTGGGAAATGACATATTTTTTAATTCAAACAAGTGGTCCAAATGGCCTGAGTCGCTCACCTGAGAATTTTTGCAAAGAGGAAAAAGTAGTTAACAATTGCAGTTGAATATTAAATTGAAAACTTTGTACGACATAAGGTAAAAGAACCCCGGGGCACAGCCATTTTCTGACCCTAGAAACTTCATTTGTACAACTTTTATAGTCTAGGAGTTAGCGATCATTTATAAACAAAAACTCTTCAATTGTATAAACTTTTGTATTTTAGGAGTTGGCGATCATTTATGAACAAAATCTTCCGAATTCTGTTTATAGCGGTTCTTGAGAAGAAGATTTTTTTAAAGGTTTTGACCATATATGGTAATGGTGGCCATCTTGGGATGTTGCCATTGACCAAATTTGTATAATTTTGGAATCATCTGACCTCAGTATCATCCATGTGAAATTTGGTCAAAAATTGTCCAAGGAGAAGTCGTTTAAGCAAGAGGCAAACGGACGACGACGGACGACGGACGTACAAAAAAGCGGTCACAATAGCTCACTTTGAGCCTTCGGCTCCGGTGAGCTAAAAATTATCTCGTTATCAACGTTTCATATCATTCCTTGTTAAGGTTCAGTAAGGTAGAAAATTGAACAATTAGCTTAGTGCAACTGAGACAATATGAAAGTATACAATAAAATTAAATATGGCTGTAACCTTTTGTTTGGTCATTAGTTAAGTACATTTTTTACAAATCTGATTACAAGTTGCTATAAAAAGGTAGTAAAAACAGGTAAATGCACATCTAATTGCTAATAGCCTAATAGGGTCATTACAAGGATAACTGCTTAAGGCCAATATTACTGCTATAAAGGCCAATCTAAATATAATTTGTTTGCTGTTTCCGAACCTGGGATTTCATAAGCAATAGGTCTACTTTTGTTTGGGTACCCCCAGGGAAACAGCAAACCAACTTTTTTTTTATGGTTTGCCTAATTGATCCACTCGACAGAAGGATATGAATGACAGTCGCATGTAGCACTGCTACGGTATATAAAGACTAGTCTATGTTCTGTCTAGATAATATGGACACCTGGTACAATGTGTCTATACAGTAACCATCTATGGCTTGGACTTACCCTTTCCATTTTTTTCTTAAATTTTACATCATAATTAATAAATCATCAAATATATTAAATGTTTCACGAACTAAGTATTGGGAATTTTTAACATTATATTATATTGCAGTAAAGTAAGAGAGTGTGAGGATAAAAGGCTGTTAAAGCAGCTTGTCTCCAGGTGCCTAAATCGAGTTGTTTTTTATTTTTCTTAAAATTACTGTTGGATTAACAAGGCAACATGTCTCATAAATGGACTTTCAAGATGTGTTCATATTCAACATTTCAAACAAAAAGATCAGTAAAACCGCTGTATGCTCCCCAAAGTGGACCGCTTTATGGAATGAAGTTGTTACAATGAGAAAGGAAAAATGTGCTACAATCATAAACTTATGTAGATCTGTGCGTCATTATATCAGAGGGATATTCCAGTCCCATTAGTATTCAAAAAATGAGTTATAGGGTCCTATAGAAACCACAGTGTCCGAACGCAATGGCATCGTAGGTCCGCACTGTACTGCAAACAAAGGACTTGAAAATACAGTGAAAGAGACAAAAAACAACGGAAAAGGTGGTGAAGACAGGTTACCAACTTGGAACGGTCAGTAGGCAATAAGGCCTACTGGGTAAGCATGATTTTATATGCGCACAATCCTCGCTATTATCCTGTCTTCAGCGCCCAAATAGACAAGACAGTGTAAACACAAGTTATGCTCTGGAGTCCAGAGCATAACTTTTGTTTACACTGTCTTGTCTATTGCTCTTTGTAATTATATACTTACAATTTCTTGTCCAGAGTCTGGACAAGAAATTGTAAGTATATAATTATCAAAGAGCAATAACTCGAATTTGCATGAAGATAGAGTTATGGTTTTTGCACTTTGCAGTTCCTCTCATTGCTGTCTGTCATTGTCAACACTATATGAAATTTCAAGAAAATTTTTTCCGAGGAGCATAAAATATAATGCTCACAACCCAATTTCTAAGAAAACAATATAAAAATGGAAAAAATGGTGAAACCATACAATTATGGTGCAATGAGCATGCTAAAATTTAGTTTCAACCCAGTTCCCATCCACTGTTATAAACAAATCTGCACTTCTTGTTCAACCCAAATTTATGCAAATAGTTCTGTAAGATCATGTGTTGTTTACAATTATATTGTTTTTATGAAAAAAAAAAGCTAAGATTTTCTCACTAGACACAATACATAGCTGCAATCTGATAACATTTTTATCCTGGAGCAAAAAGCATTAAATTTAGCATAAAAAGAGAAGAAAAAAAAAAGAAATAAAAAAAGAAAATAAAAATAGAAAAAAAGAACAAAAAAAACACACGACGTCCACCCTCCCCCCCACCCCCACCCGTCGCGCCGCCGACCCGCGCCGCCAGCCTCCTCCCGCCCCCCCGCCCCCCCGATCCCGGCGCGCCCCCTAACCCGCCCACCCCGCCCTCGCAACCCCCGCCCCCTCCCCCCCCCTCCCCCGCCCCCCCCCACCCCGCACCCCTCCTGTGACAGCCCTTCCCCCCCCCCCCCCCCCCCCCCCCCCCCACATCCTGAGCGCCCCCTCCCCCTCGCTGTCCCCCCCCCCCCAACCCCCCCCCCCCCCCCCCCCCCCCCCCCCCCCCCCCCCCCCCCCCCCCCCCCCCCCCCCCCCCCAACCGCCCCCCCCCCCCCCACACACCGGACCACTCCCCCCCCTCCCCCGCCGCCTCCCCGCCGTGCCCTCGCTCCTCCCGGCCCCCCCCCCCCACCTCCCGTCCCCCGCCCCCCCCCCCCAGGCCCGTTCCTCCCCCTTGCCCCCCCCCCTCGGGCCCCCCGCCAGACTTTGTTAGACAGCCCCTACCTCACCCTCCCCCCCCCCCCCCCCCCCCGATCCCACCCCCCACCCCGTGGTTGGTGGGTGGTTGGCCTCCCCCCCTCCTCGACCCCCCCTCCATCCCCCCCCCTTATTCCACCCCCCCCCCCCCGCCCCACTCTGCAGTCGCTCCCCCCCCCCCCGACGCCCCCGTGGCTGAGGCCCCTCCCCCCCGCGCCGTTCCCGCCCCCCCCCTGCCCCTTCCCCCACCCGCCCCCGCGCCCCCCCCTCCCTCCGCTACCTCCTCCCCCCACCGCCCTCCGCGCCCGCCTCGCTACCGCTTCCCACCCCCCCTCCCCCCCCCCCTGGGGACGTGTGCCCCCCCCGTCTCCCCCCATCCCCCCCCCGACCTCCACCACCCCCACCCTGGCGGGGGCCCCCCCCGGCCCTGGCCCCCCGCCCCGGCCCCCCCCGCGCGCTCCCCCTTCGGGGGGTGGGGGGGGGGGGGGGGGGGGGGGGGGGGGGGGGGGGGGGGGGGGGGGGGGGGGGTGGTGGGGGGGGGGGGGGGGGGGGGGGGGGGAACCCCCGACTCCCCCCCCCTCCCCCCCGCCCTCCCCACTCTCCCCCCCTCCACCCCCCCCACCCTCCCCGCCTCCCCCTCCCTCCCTTCCCCCCCCTCTCACCCCCACGCCCCCCCCCCTGCCTCGCCCCCCCCCGCCCCCCCCCCCCCCCCCCCCCCCGATCTCCCCCCCCCCCCCCCCCCCCCCCCCCGCCCCCCCCCCCCCCCCCCCCCCCCCCCCCCCCCCCCCCCCCCCCCCCCGTGTTCGCCCCCCCCCCCCCCCCCCCCCCCCCCCCCCGCCCCCCCCCCCTTGCCCTCCCCCACCCCACCCTGCGCAGCCCCCCCGGTTGACTTCCCCTCCCCCCCCCCCCCACATTGGAGGTAGCCGCAGAGGTGTAGCCCGCCCCTCCCCCCCGGCTTCAAACTCCTCGCCCCCCCTCCCACTCCACGCCCCAGCCGCCCCCCCCCTCCCCCCCCCATGCCCGCTCCCCCCTCACCCCCCCCTCGCCCCCCGCCTCCCAGCGCCCCACGCCCCCTCACCCCTCCCCCTCGCGCCCCCCGAGGAGCCCCCCCCCCCCACCCGTTCCCACCCCCCCCCGCCGCCCCCCCCCCCTCCACGTGTGGCGATCCCCCCCCCAGGGTGTGGAGAGGAGTCCTAGCCTGTCTCGCTCGCCCCCCCACTCCCCCCACCCCCGCGCTGTCTTGGAACCCCCCCCACCCCCCCCCCCCCCCCCCCCCCCCCGCGGCGCTATTTGGCCTACATAGCCTTCCCCTCTTTCGCTGATGTTTTTTGCCCCACCCACCTCCCCTCACCCCCCCCCCCCCCCACCCCCCCCCCACCCCTCCCCCTCATCCCGTCCACCCCCTCCCGCCTCGCCCCCCCCCCCCCCCCCCTCCCCCCCCCCCCGCTCCCGCGACCCCCCCCCCCGCCCTCCCGCCGCCCCCCCCCCCGCCCCCCCTCCCCCCCCACGCCCGCCACGCCCCGCTGCCCCTAGCCCCCCCCCCTGCCGCCCGCCCCTCCCTCCTCCCCTATCCCCCCCACTCCACCCTCCCGCCTGACTGGTGAGAGGCCCGCCCCCCGTCCCCCTCCCCCCCGCCTCCCCCGGCACCCACCCCCCTCCCCCCCTCCCCCCCCGCTCCCCGCGCCTCCCGTCCTCCCCCCCCCCTCCCCTCCCACCCGGTCACGCTCCCGCCCCCCCCCACTCCCCGCCCTCGCCCCCCGCGCCGCTCCCCCCCCCCCCGCCCCCCCCCACCCCCCCCCCTCCCCCCCACCCTCCCACACGCCCCCCCTCCCCGTCCGCCCCGCCACCCCCCCCCCCTCCCCCGCTCCTACTCCCCCCACCCTTCCGCCACCCGCCCCCGATTCAACGCACCCCACCCCCCCCCCCCCCCTCCCCCCAACTGCCCTCCCCCCTCCTCCTCACCCCCCCCCGTCCCTCCCCCTCCCCCCCCCGCCCCTCGTCCCTCCTCGCCCCGCTCTCCACTCCCCCCCGCCTCCCCCCCCCTCCGGGCCCGCCCCCCCCCCCCCACCCCCCGCGCCCCCCTCCCCCCCGCCCTCCTCCCCCCCCCCCGCCCGCCCGCCCCGCCTCCCGCCCCCCCCTGCCCCCTCCGCCCACACTCCCCCACCATCGCCCCCCCACCCCCCCGCCCCCCAACCGCCCTCCCCTCTCCCCCGCCCCCCGCCTCCACCCGCCCCCCCTCCCCTTGCCCCCCCTCCCCCCCCGCCCTCCACCTCGTGCCTGCCGCACCCCCTTCCCCCCTCCCCCCCCCCCCCCCTCCCCCCCCCTCCCCCCGCCCCCCCCCCCCCCCACTCCCCCCAGCCCCCCCCCCCACCCCCCCCCGTCCTACCCCTCCCGCCCGCCCCCCCCCCTCCCCCCCCGCCCCCCCCCCCCCTCCCGACGCACCCCCCCCCCCCCCTCGCCCAGCTCTCCTCCGCCCCCCAACCTCCGCCGCCCTCCCCCCACACGGCCCTCGCACCCCCCCCCTCGCACGCCCCCCCCCCCCCCCCCCCCAGCCCCACCCCCGCCCTCCTCCGTACGCCTTCCTCCCCTCCGCTCCTCCCTCCTCCCCGCCCCCTCACCTCCACCCCCCTTGCTCCCCCCCCCCCCACACGCCGGCCCCCCCCGCCCTCCCCCTCGCCTCACCCCCCCCCCACTCGTCACCCTCCCTCCCGCCCCCCGCCCCCCTCAGCGTCCCGCAACCGCTAAATCCTGTCGCCCCCTCCCGCCCCCTCCCCAGCTCCCTTCCTCCTCCTCCCGCCACCTCCCACCGCCGGCTCTCCCCTCGTCCCCATCCCGGCCCGCCCCCCCTTCCCCCCTCCCTCCAGGCCCGTCCTCCCCCCCCACGTCCCCTCCACCCCCCCCCCTGCCCTTCGCCCCACCCCCCCCACTCCCCCTGTCCCCCCCGCTCCTCCGCTGACGGCTCCTCCCCCCCCCCCTCCCGCGCATCACCGTCCTGACCAGTCCTCCCGCCCCCCCCTCCGCCTCCTCCCCGCCCTCCCCCCCCCCCCCACTCTCCCTCCCCCCTGGTTCGCACCCCTCTCCCCCGCCCTCCGGCCCGTGGCCCCCACCGCCCCCCCCCCGCCAGGGGCCCCCTCCGACCTTCCCCCCGCCGGCACCCCCCTCGGCCCCGTCCCACCCCCCTCCCTACCGCCCCCCCGCTCCTTAGTCCCCCGCCCCCCGCTCTCCACGTCGGTCCCCCCCTCTCCCCTTCCCCTCCGCCCCCTCCACCCTCCCCTCCCTCGCTTCCCCCCCCCCTCGCGCCCCCCACCTCCCCAGCCCCGCTCCCCCCTGCCCCCCCCCCCCCCACCCCCAGCCGCGCCCCTGTTTGACTCAGCCCGCCCCCGGCCCCCTCCGCCGTCCCGCCCGCGACGACTAGCACCCCCCCCCCACGCTACCACTCCCGCCCCCCCCCCCCCTCTCCACGCCCCACTCCCCACCACTCCCCTCCCCCTCACTCCCCCCTCCCCTCCCCGCTCCCCCCCCAGCCTTCCGTCCCTCCCACCAGGCGCCCCCCCCCCCTCCCCCTCCCCTGCCCCCTCTTCGACACCCCGGGACCCCGCCACCACCACACCCACCCACCCCCCCTGCTCGGCTGCCCCCCTGACTTCCCCCCCCCCTGCAGCCCCGCCCCCTCCCCCCCCCCCCCCTCTCCGCCCCTCCCCCCCCCCCTCCCCCGGCCCCCTCCCATGTGAGCCGCCCACTACCCCCCCCCCCTGCCCCCCCGGCCCGTAGTTCCCTTCCCCGCCACCCCCACTCTCCCCCCCCCCCCCCCCCTGCCCCCCTGCCCCGCCCGACCCCCCTCCCCGAGGGTGCCCCCAGGGTCCCGCCCGCTCCCCGCCCGTCGGCCCCTCGACCCCCCTCCATCCCCCCCCCCCCCACTCCCCCCCCCCCGCCTCCCCCCCTCCCCCCCCGAGCCCCCCCCTCCCCCCCCTCCCACCCCCCCCCCACCGCCCCTAGCCCTGCCCCGCTCCCCCACCCCCCCCCTCTTTCCCACTCGCCCGCTCTCCACCCCCCTCCTCCGCGTCTCTCCCCCCCCCCCCCCCCTCCCGCGCCCCCCCCGCCCCCATCCCCATCCCCCTCCGGCGCACCCACTCCCCCCACCCCCCACCGCCCCACCGCTGCCGCCCGCCACCTTCCTCCGGGGGGGGGGCCCCCCCCCCCCCTCTCCACCCCCCCCCCCCCTACCCCCCCCTTGCCCTCCCCCCCTCCTCCCCCACTCGCCTTCCCGCACCCCCCCTCCCTGCCCCTCCCCCCACCCTCCCCTCCCGCCCGGCCCCCACCCTCCACTCCGTTCCTACCCGGTGTCTCCCCCCCCCCCCGCACTCCTCCCGCCTCCCCGCCCCCTCCCCCCCCGCCCCCCCCGCCCCCGCCCTCCGCTCCGGCCCCCCCTGCCCTCCCCCCCCCAGCCCCCCCTATCCCTACACCCCCCCTCCCTCCCCCCCCCGTCTCTCCCTGCCTACCCTCCGCCCCCCCTCCCCCCGTGGGGGGGGGGGGGTGCCCCCCCCTCCCCCCCTCCCCCCCTTCCCTCCCCCCCCGGGGACCCCCCAGCCCCCCCTCCCACCCCACCAACCGCTCCCCGCCCCGCCCCCCCCCCCCCCGCTCCCCCCCCCCTAAACCCCCCCCCCATCCCCTCCTCCCCCCCACCCCCCCCCTCCCCGCCGCCCTCCCTCTCTCTCCCTGTCCGTGCTCCCGACGGCCCCCACACCCCCCCCCCCTCCTAACCCCCCACCCCTAGCCCGAGCGCTGCTCCCCCAACCGCCAACACTCCTCCACCCTTTCCCCCCCACCTCACGTCCTCCCTCCACCCCACCCCACCCCCTCCGCTGTCCCACCCCCCCGGCCCCCCCAGCCCTCCGTCCCGCCTCCTCCTCCTCTCACCCCCTCCCCCCATCCAGCCCCCCCCCCCTCCTTGGCCCCCCCCCCCCAAACAGCACACCCCCCCCCCTTTCTCTCCACACCCCCCCCCTCCCCCACCCTCTCCACACCACCCCCCCCCCCCCACCCCCCCCACCCCCCCCCGCCCCCCCCACTCTCCCCCATCCCCTCCCCCTCTCTCAGCCGCCCTCCTCAAACCCCCCCCCGCCCCCTCTCCATGGTCCTCCCCCCCTCCCGCCCCCACCTCCCCCCCTCCCCCCCCCCAGGCCACCCCCCCCCCATCCCTGGGGTGGGGACCCCCTCTCCCCCTCCTCCCCCGTCCCTCCCCCCCCCCCGCTCGAACCTCCACCGCCCCCCCCCGCACCATATTTCCCCCCTCCACTCTCCTCTACCAACCCCCGCCCCCACCCCCCACCCCCCGCGGTGCACACACCCCCGCCGCCGCCCCCCCTCCCCCCCCCCCCTCCTCACCGCACCCCGCCGCTCCCCTCCCTCACAGGCCTGTCCCCTCCCCCCGCCCCCACCGCCCCCCACGGGGTCCCCCGCCCACCCCCCCCCCCACCCCCCCCCCACCCCCCCCCCCCCCGCCCCAGCCTTCTCCTCCCCGCGCCCCCACCCACCACCCTCCCCGCCCCATACCGCCCCCCCCGACCTCCCCCCCCCCCTTCCCCCCAATTTCCACGCTCCCCCCCCCCATGCCCCCCCACCCCCCAACCCCCCCCCCCCCCCCCTCCGTCAGCACCCCGCCATTCACCCCCCCCTCCCCCGCCCCCCCCCGTTCCCCCCCCCGGCCTCCCCCCCCCCCCACCTCCCCCCACCCCCCCCCCCCTTCCCTACCCACCCCACCCCCCTCTCCCTGGCCCGCCCCCCTCCCTCCCCCTCGTTACCCCGCCTCACGCTCAGCCCCCACCGTCGTCCCACACCCCACCCCGGTCCACCCCCCCCCGACTTATCACGCCCTCCTCCCCCTCCACACTCCCCCCCCCCACTCCCCCGCCACCCTACCTGCCCCACTAAGCCCCCGCGGACCCCCTTCTACCCCGACCTCCCCCCCGTACCCCCCCCCCCCGCCCCTCTCCCCCCTTCCCTTCCCCGCCTTCACCCATCCCACCATGAGGGGGGGGGGTGGGGGGCCCCCCCCCCCCCCTCCCACTCACCCCACCCCCCCCCTCACCCCACTCCCCCCCCGCCACCCCCCACCAACCCGCCCCACCCCCACCCCCT
>JAWPHD010014270.1:0-62353 GCA_037043455.1 Cyrtodaria siliqua | reverse complement strand
GATTTTGTTTTTTACATATTTCTTTGTTGTTTTAGTCAATTCTTACACATATATGTTGCCCCCTCCACCCCAACCCACTCCCGCCTCTCTCCCCCCGCTCCCCCACACTCACTTGAAACTATTATTTTTTACATGTTTCTTTGTTGTTTTAGTCAATTCTTACACATATATGTTGTCCCCTCCACCCAACCCACTTCCGCCTCTCCCCACCCCCCCACACCCCCCCCCGCTCCCCCCACACCCACTTGAAAATATTTTTTTACATATTTCTGTGTTGCTTTTGTCAATACTTACACATATATGTTGCCCCCTCCCCGCACCCCCCCCCCCCACCCCGGCCTCTCCCCATCCCCCCCCCCACACACACACTTGAAACTTTTTTTACATATTTCTTTGTTGTTTTAGTCAATTCTTACACATATATGTTGCCCTCACCACCCCCACTCACCCCACCATCCACCCCCGCCTCTCTCCCACCCCCACCCCGCACCCCACAAATAAAAGGATTTAACGTTGAGCGAGCGAAGCGAGGTGGGAAAACATTATACTGAGGGCGTGCATCAAAATTGTTTGATATTTTATCTACAGTAACATGGACATTATGCGTCGAGAATAAAAAATATACTGAGGGCGTGCATCGAAATTGTTTGATATTTTATCTACAGTAACATGGATATACATGTATGAATAAAAAAAGTCCATTTTCAAATAAAAGGATTTAACAATGTGTTAATTAAACCACTCATTAGCCATTATGCGTCGAAAAAAATGTTTATACTGAGGGCGTGCATCGAAATTGTTTGATATTTAACTACCGTAACATGGACATACATGTATGAATAAAAAAAGTCACTACCATTCATGGACAATCAAACCAAGACTGCAATATTTCGTATTTATCGTGTTTGGTCGTTTCCAAAGGGTCACTCTCATACTCTTTTTATAGACCAAACTGTTTCATTAAAGAAACTAACCCACCAAATAACGGCAAAATTACACAACAAAAGCGTTTATCTATTGAAAACTCTATCCATGTGTTCAGATCATATAATAATATATGTGTCGATTAAAAGTGTAGGTTTATTCGTGGGTTCTTAAAGTATCTGTTGTGGAATATGCGTAAAATTTAACTCTTAATTCGACGCTCCAGTTTTGGTGTTTGGCCAGACCGGTTAAAACCCTTTATATTGTGTCTATATAGTTTGGATTCTCGAAATATGTAAGTTATATATATTTACCTCACCATCTGTAGGTTTAGGAACGGTGTACATAATGTTGTAAAATGTGGCTGTTGTTGGCGGGATAGCTACTTTAACATTATTAAAAACGCACCATATTAGGTCAGAATTAAGTGCAGATTTGAAACTGAAACATATTCTGATGGTTTTATTGCTATTTGATAAAACCGAGCCTTCTCTAGTGTGGTCAAAGAATTTTTAACGATTTTGACATGTTATATAGCTTTGTACAACGCTATATAACATGTCAAAATCGTTAAAAGGCTGCACCGCAATATAACATGTCGAAATCCTTTGAGCATGTAAGAGAATGCTCGAATTAGTATTTGAATTGATACCCACAAAGTTGCAAAGTTTATATTTATCCTTCCACCATTTTCAGGTGAAAATGAAACCTAGGAAAGTTTGCAGAATTGCCACTGCATGTGCCATATTGCACAACATTGCACTGATTTTAAGAGAGCCCGATGTTGATGAGGATGAAGATGACGATGAGATCGACGAGGAAGACTATGACGGGAACAGGCGTGATTGAATGAGTGTCCGAGACCATATTGTAAACGCATATTTTTCGTAAAGTGTCTCACCTATATTACGTGTCAGCTTACTATATGTAAACATATAAATTATATTGAGGCTAATCATAGTACATATTGTAACATTCAGCCAGTATTGTGTTAACTTTTTTTTGTAGAAATGCATATAATATTATAAAGCAGAGTTAATTTATGTAAATTTGCACTTACACGGCAATACAATGTGCATAGCAGTTGTATTGGGAAGGGACTTAACTGAATTAATGTTGAACTTGTGACCCGACCATTTAGCATACATTTTGAAAAACTGCAATTAAACATGTTGAAGTTGGTTGTTATGTTTGAATGTATGATCCCTACACTGATTACTAGTATATGAACTGACAATGTTTATTATATCCGTTCAGTATATTTACTTTATCATGCATTATAGTTGGTTATAATTATATATTGTATTACACCATATCCTGTTTTCTTTACAACCCTCCCTATTTGAAACTATGACTTAGAGGCTATGGTATTTCACAACGCCCAAAGTCAACGTTCACAAAATGGAATCTTACTGTGGCGGGAGACACAGAACTAGTTGTACTCGAAGTGGGGTAATATCAAGCGTGAAACACGTTTCCTTTCAAGCGCACCCGTAACCGGGAAAGGAAAGACGCTGAATCTGAAACTTTCTAGCATCTCACCACTACTGTTTTTAATTCTATTACGGCGCACCAACACAAGAGGGCCAAATGGTCCTGAATCGCTCACCTGATGATCTTCGCAAAGATGAAAAACATTTCAAACATGCTTATGATTTCATGTGGAATGATCAGTCCCATTTGGTACTATTTATAGTACTATATATCACATATATTTCATGATACAAAATAAATACAAAGTTAAAAATATCAGTAATTTTATTCAAAATGTACTTTTCTTTATTAAATAAACTATAGCTTCACTGGGACAAGAAAGGAAGTGCAGAAAACAGATCTTGTGCCGATATGGTGTCATTATTTGTGTCCATTCTCTGTAACAATTTAATTTGCAGCTGCAGTTTTTGTTTTTCTAATGCCTGTTTTTCAATTTCGCCTTCAAAGTATCTCTTTTGCACCGCTGCCAAATCCTCTTGAGTTACTCTCTTCAACGATTTATCTGCTGATTTCCTGGAAAACAAATTGTATTAGTTAAATATTGTTTAACGCATCGGTACGCTTACAATTTATTTTCGGACCAGAAGTCACTTTTCGATTATATCAGGGAGTAAGTATTACTCTCAGTAAGTATTACTCCCAGATTATATTACTCTTATTTTTCTTTTTGCTTTCAAATTTACTTTTATTTTGATGGATCTAAATTAATTAGGCTCGCTAAATTAAATTTGAGTCTTCTCATATGCAGATCCATGGATTTTCGTCAAGCGGGGTGTGGCAATTAACTCTTAATTTTAACGAAGATAGAGTTATGGTTCTTGCACTCTGCAATTCCTGTCATTGCCTTTAAAGTGGCACGCGGCAATATTGAAGTATTATCAAACATTGAAATTAGCGCCTCGGTTCCTTTATCCAGTATCATGTTGACTTTAAACCTGATAGCATATAATTAAATAAAAGTGTGAGTTTCCTTGTTTTCATCTTATTCAACCATAATGTCTTACTATATTATTGGTGCAAAATAATCAACAGTTAACAACATGCAAAAGCAAGTCGCTTTAAACTATTCTTACAATTAATACTAATGGTTGAACAAATGGAATTAGAAAAACTAACGGGATGCCGTGAATGTTTGAAAAATCAAGATCGCCATGTGTCCCTTTAAACATTGTGTGATGTTTCATTGCAGTTCCATTGAGGATTTTTTTTTCGAGTTGCGAGTGACAAAACACACGCGTTGTTACTTTTCTCGCCTCTCACCGCTGCGGGTTCGAATCCAACTGGAAGCTCGATTTCTAAGTGAGGAAGTGTCGATTCTTACGGTTGACGGAAGGTGTACAGTACTGGTTCTTATACCCAGGAATAGTGGGTGGCCTGCCTCCACCATAAAAAACTTGACCGTCATATATAATCTTACATGTGTTGAAAAATACGTAAAACACCATACAAATAAACAAACACATGCCAGTTAACTTATTAAATTATTCAATTGTATTTGTATTTTGTTATCAATGACAAGTGAATGATATGCTTACTGTACTGTATATGACGTTAATTTCACCATAATTTATGATTCACCAATTACAAAATATAAAGAACAAATAAATGAAATGAAACGTAAAACATATTAGATTATATTGTGACAGCGACCTAACACATTCAGATATGCCTCCGACAGTGGGCGAACAAACGCGGGGCAGTGTTTCAGCTTATTGTATGTAGAGATTTTTTTTTGGAACTTGAACCTCGCTTTTCTTACTCGCTACTTAACCAAAAGTGACACTTAGTTCCATTAGTCGTTTTCGAGTTATGCTCAGGACAAAAATCCCGACGGACAGTCGGACGGACAGGCAAAGTGGTGACTTTATACTCTCCCTTTGTACGATAAAACTGGTAAATAATGCAACCTGACCACCCGGTTTACGTCCCCATCAGACGGATGTAGCTCATCGAGCGCACCAAACTCAGTGACACGGTAAGGCTTGAACTGGGGGTCCTCTGGTTTCAAGTCTACCACACAATCCACTGTGCCAAGCCAGTACGTAACAAAAAACAAGAGCTGTCGGAGAACAGCGCAGATCTACTATTCGATTTTTCAGAGAATAAGGCCAAATAAAATTATACCTGAGTTAACTGTAACCCGACCGACCCTCTGAAAACTCCCCCGACTCCATTTGTTTAATTGAAAAAGTTAAAAAAGTTAAAAAATATATTTAAAAAATGTTGTTTTTTTTTGTTGTTTTTTTTGTAAAAATAATTATGTCCACGCGATCACGGACGACTCATGTGCTCATTGTTCTGCTGTTGGAACTGACCCTCTTCCGGACATGCGAAAAATAAATTAAACCGTTTTACCCCTTTGCAATAATTGCAAGTGATTGAGAAAAGAACCAGTTGTTGCCATGCCTTTTGGGAAACAATAACACATACACAATTTCATATTGTTATCTATTGTAGTTTTTAAAATACCACATTTTCCCATTCATCAAAGCCCATCACCACCTTAAATGTAACATCGCCAAAAAATAAAATAAAAAAATAAAATAAAATAAAATGCCTACCTACCTACCCTATTTTTTCAGCAATGTTACTGTAAACACAGGTATAATTTTATTTGGCCTAATAAATTATATAGCGAGTAAGATTGATGTGAAATATACACATTTTAAGGGCTATCAGAATTTGGGTTCCACGGGAACCCAGGGGTTACAGGAACCAAATTTAGTCCTTAAGATAATGCTATAAGGAAGCTCATGACCAAATTTGGTTGTGCTAGGATGATAAATGTAAGAGATATAGACTTGTAAACACAGCTTAAATAAGCTCTCTTATACTTCGAATAGTCAAGCTAAAAATGGATTAGATTAAGATTGTTACTTCATATGCTCCTTCAGCTTCATCACAGATGTCGGCTTAAGATTACTGGTGCCACATGCTAAAGCAGGACTGTCACATTGTGTTTCATCTGCCTTGGGATCTTCGGCACATTCACGAGGAAGATTTGCCATATAGTTGTATCCATCTGAAATAATTATTCAAAGTTACACAATAACAAATGTTAAACTGGAGACTTACAGAAAGATGTGTTATCTTACGTGTATAATAAAGCCCCCACCCCCACTACCCTACCACCCCCATTACAGCGCTCGACATGTCCATAAAAATGGGAGTAATGCAGAAATGACTCCGCTCGACATCTCCATAAAAATGAGAGTAATGTAGAAATGACAGAGCTCGACATCTCTATGAAATGACTGTGATGCAGGAATAACAGCGCTAGACATCTGTAAAAGTGAAAGTAATGCGCAATGACAGCGCTCGACATCTTCATAATGGGAGTGATGCAGAAATGACAGCGCTCGACATTTTCATGAACATGGGAGTAATGCAGAAATGACTCCGCTCGACATCTCCATAAAAATGAGAGTAATGTAGAAATGACAGAGCTCGACATCTCTATGTAATGACTGTGATGCAGGAATAACAGCGCTAGACATCTGTAAAAGTGAAAGTAATGCGCAATGACAGCGCTCGACATCTCCATAATGGGAGTGATGCAGAAATGACAGCGCTCGACATTTTCATGAACATGGGAGTAATGCAGAAATGACAGCGATCGACATCTCCATGAACATGGGAGTCATGCAGAAATGACGGCGGTCGACATCTCCATGTAAATGGGAGTAATGCAGAAATGACAGCGCTCGACATCTCCATGAACATGGGAGTAATGCAGGAATGACAGCGGTCGACATCTCCATGAACATGGGAGTAATGCAGAAATGACAGCGCTCGACATCTCCATGAACATGGGAGTAATGCAGAAATGACAGCGCTCGACATCTCCATGAACATGGGAGTAATGCAGAAATGACAGCGGTCGACATCTCCATAAAAAAGTGGAAGTAATGCAGAAATTACAGCGCTCGACATCTCCATGAACATGGGAGTAATGCAGGAATGACAGCGGTCGACATCTCCATGAACATAAGAATAATGCAGAAATGACAGCGCTCGACATCTCCATGAACATGGGAGTAATGCAGAAATGACAGCGGTCGACATCTCCATGAAAATGGGAGTAATGCAGAAATGACAACGCTCGACATCTCCATGAAAATGGGAGTAACGCAGAAATGACAGCGCTCGACATCTCCATGAAAATGGAAGTAATGCAGAAATTACAGCGCTCGACATCTCCATGAACATGGGAGTAATGCAGGAATGACAGCGGTCGACATCTCCATGAAAATGGGAGTAATGCAGAAATAACAGCGGTCGACATCTCCATAAAATGGGAGTAATGTGGAAAGAGAGTAAGAGACAACACTTGACATTTCCATGTACATGAGGATTTGCTTTTTACACAAGTCATGACAGGATTTTTTATAGTATTGCTTTGTCAGATTTGTAAGATAGGGCTTAGAAGTTTAATTTACAGTATGAATTTTGTATAATATTCATCTCGACACCCCATTTATGATGATAAGATCATATTTATTTTAGTCATTTTTGTTCAAAATGAATACATGTAGTGACAACATATTCCAACTTGTTCTATGTAGGGTGCCGTGTGAACAAAATTATTTAGCTAAAAAACATGTTTTTTTCACTATTTAACATAATGGACTGCACCATATTTAAATAAATTGACATGATTTAAATAAACTGGCACTATTTAAATAAATCCTCTTGATTTAAAGTATATCCTTAAGATTTAAAATATATCCTCACGATTAAAATATATCCATACGATTTAAATCATAGAATTCAAACTGTATAGTTATATTATACGTGATAACATGAAAGCAAATGGCAGGCGACACCAGTGTTCATGGTAAACCCTACTCTTTTTTTTTTCTTTTCCTAAAATGCAATCTCAATGGGATTATAGAAAAGTGAACAATAACCCCTTAAGAACAAAACTCATTATTTCATGGATTTAGTTATTTCGGATTTGAAACGTTGTTGTGCAATTTACTGATCGTTTGTGATTTTTTTTTTTAATCATAATCTGCAACCAGTTCTAAAAACGTCTCAAAGTTATGCCTAGTTAAGATCGTCATGTGTCCCTTTAAATTGACACACAGAAACTATACTTTACTTTTTTGGTCGAGTTTGATTGCTGACTCAGATTATGCCTCTTGCTATTGCATTTTTCAACATAACTCTTCGTGAAATACTTGAGTATTTGTAAAGATTAATTCAAACTTGCCTCAATTTTTGTTAATGATTTAAGCGACATGGCAAAATGTTATGAAGGAAGTTTGTTTTGTGGATATTCGTTATGGATAAGTTCACCACAAAGGTAGTGGGAAAAGTTGCTTGTTTGGGGAAACCATGTACTGTACATAGGTAGGTTTCTCACATTTTATTGATTGCGACAAAAGCAGAAGAATGATTTTCACATAAACGTGTTTGTATTGGAGAGGGATTCCTTGTTACTATAAATAGAAACACTTGCTCTGTTTACATTCTGACGGCAGACGACTTCTAAATATTGTTTATTTGCGCAAATCTGTGCAGTTTAAAGAAGAGAGAACATCATATAAGTGCATTTAACAACATATGTTATAATCTTACTCATTTTTGGAATTAATTTTAAATAAAAAAAGGGAAAATGCAGGTAATCCCCATCAAATTAAATATTCAAAGTAAAATAAAATTGCGGCATACCTATCTCATCACTGTCTAGACCTCCTGTAATTCCGGAAAATGAGGCGGTTCCTCCCAAAACATTCACGATCCTAGTTTGTTGTTGACTCAGGCACATTTTCTTAGGACCTCCACCAGTCATTCTCTGCTCCAACTTTTCTTCTGTCATGGCCTCCTTGGCCTCTCTCTTAAGGTTCTGCCATTTGTTGGAGCAATCAGTGGCAGTCCTGGCACAAACCCCGAGTGCACTGACCTCACTAGCAATTTCCTCCCATAAGTCATTTTTCATTTTGTTACTTGTAACAGAACTGAACTTAGCGGTAATCAATTTAAGGTTTTCTTCCTTTGTCACAATTTCTTCTAATTTAAGCACCTCATCCCTACTAAAATTAGGATTTCTCTTCCTTTTTTTGTTCAAAATTACTGAGTTAAGACTGTCGTCTGCCATTTTATTTACTCTGGAAGTAGTGAGTAAGATAAGTGCATTCTGGGAAATACATAGTAACACAATGTTAACACTAGCGTTAAAACTTAACACTGGCGTTAACTTGTAAAATTATTGCTTAACGCTAGAATTAATTTTTAACACCAGCGTATTTTAATTCCAGCGTTAAAACAAACTGAACAACACATTTTTAACGTAGCGTTATCTTACGCTCTCTTAAGAATTTAACGGCCCGTTACCTTAACGTAGTGTTAAATTTAACATTTCTTTGAACAACTAGCCCCAGGAAAAGTTTGGTAAAGATCGGATGAAAAAAATTAAGGCCCTATCGTCTTAATGAGGCAAATCTTTAGCATTTTTAACTAAATCAAGGACCATAACTCCGCTGTTACTTGTCCGATCTGGCTGGTTTTCAAACTTTTCCAAGTTTTTATTGACATTTACAATCTAGTAAAGTAATGATCGAATGAAAAGTTTAGTCAGTCATATCTATTTCCATTTTGATTATACTCCGCCTTCTCGTTTTACTACGGATTTGGACATTTATATGTTTTACTTGTGTAAGCAGATGCATACTTTTCCCACAGGTAGCAATGCTCTTGAAGAAGATTGTTTTGTCTGTTCTCTATATAAATCTGTGTAAAACATGTGAGAGTCACTCTTCATTTGTTTGTTTGTTTGAATGGTTTTTAATGTCATTTTAAGCACATGTTAGGCCATATATGACGATAGATTTATTTGTGGTAGAGGCAGACTACCCCATTTTTCTTGGGTAAAATCAGTACAGTGGGATTCGACGCAGCGTCTTTTTCCCGCAATCTGCAATATTGTTTAATGTGTCGAACTGTTCAGTTGTAATAGTTGCCATCATGAATGTTGTGCTGACATAATTTTAACAAACTTGAAAACCATTGACCTTAGAATTATACATGTGGAATTTGTGAAATACTGTCCAAGTTGTTTCTGAGGAGAAGTCGTTTTAAGCAAATGTTAACGACGACGACGACGGACGACCGTTGAAAGGTGATCCTATAGCTGAAGCTAATAATAAAAATAAAAATGTATAAAAGAATAATTTACTGAATTCACGTATCTTCAACATAATCTTTGTCTATATCTTTATTATTGGTTTTATCCCACTAACTCTTATTTTCCAGCAGCAGTTAAATGACGGGACAATATAACCTGCCCACATGTACGTTTTGGATTCCTTTTTTGAAGGAAACCAACTTATTTTCGCGGATATAGCAGTAGTCATACGTTTTTAATTGTTTAAAACGTATTGAGTTTTTCCAGTTTAAAAATTCAAAAAATCGTCAATTTTAAAGTTTATCTAAAATATGTGCAGTTTTCAACATTAACATTCTGTTTGTGCTTTGAGACCTTTTGTTTGTTTAATAATCTTTAGGGGGAAAAACATTAACAGTCCAAACCTTCTCATTTATACAAGTGATAGACTAGACTACAAAACTCAATCCTCAAATCGGATAAAGGTGAGAAATGCTGAACTAGTTGGTAATAAATGCGTCTAATTTGTATTTCCTAATTTCAATAAGCATTATTCAATCTGTCAATACTCCAGTGGTTAGTTATTTATCGTCGCAGTTCAATCAGTAACCAAATTAATGGAGATATAAAGATCGCAGGAGACCTGATGCTAATCTATGCAATTTATTTTACATTTTTGTACGCGCGTAACGGCATTTACGGCAATCTTTTTTTAAAAGACTCACGTCGTCCCGTTAGTTTTTCTACATTATTTGCATTTTTCAATTATTAATAATAAGATAAGAATAGTATAAATAAAATTGTGTTTGCATATTACTAACTGCTGATAATATTGATCCAATAGTATAGCTAAATATATCGTAAATTAACCAAGAAAACTGAAAACTCAAAAATCATTTTTAATTATATGCAAGCAGGTTTAAAGTCAAATTGATACAGAATAAATAAAATGAGACGTTATTGTTAACGCTTGATACAAACTTCAAGATTGCCATTGTCCTTTTAAGATATCCTATTTTTGCTTCAACATTAAAAAAGTGATTAATCTTTGTCAATTTGTGTAAGTTCGTGATTTCACTGTTTCAATTGGCTAACGCGTTTATTAGGCTATGAGCCAGACAATTATTCGCTACCATCTCAGGTGGCAAATTCTTACTGGTACCATGCTATTGAATACGTTGAGGAGAAACAAAAAATCCCTGATAGCAGTGCCAACAGGGTAGCTGATTCCTGTTATTAGAGTTATTTAAATAAAAATCAGGTTTCTTTAAAAAATAAAATCGTTTTGTATAAAACAGTAAGAGCTAAACTTCTAATATTTTGCATATGGCATACAGTAAGCATATGGTTCGCTACAACATGTTTTAAAATGGCGACCCTGGGGTCATATTTAGCCCATCCCTATTTGGCCCCACCCCAGGGACCACATATTTACATAGAGTTATAACGGACAATTTTCTTTTCTTTTTTTCTGAAACTTCAAGAGCTACAAGAGCTAGATGTTGCATGTAGTATATGTGTATGACCCTCTACAAAATTTGTTAAAGTGATGACTCTGAGGTTAATTTTCTCTGAAACTACATCAGTCTTATACTTCGCATGTAGCAAAATTTATTTATTCTGTATTAAAATAATATGAATTATAAACCTAATTGCAGAGTTTTAAAAGTACCTTTACAATTATCAAATAAACAGAATGTGATAAAAATGAACATCCAAAATTCGATGTCAGATCTACAATGATACACCTCTTATTGTTCGAATAATACTCTATAAGCTACCTGTTCCAGATTGCTGTCATAGAAAAATGCCATCTACAGACATTGCTCTTTTCAAAAAGTGATGGCTGAGTTGGTAGCAATATCGATTTCGTTGGGTCCTGGCTCAAGGCTTATACATAACCCGCATTCATGTATAGAAGTTAGTGAAAGTTGACGCTCATATGACTAGATATTATTTGGATTTATTGTGTAAACCACATCTGTTCAGCATGTTCAGGGTTCACGATACTGGATTAAACATTTAAATCGAATTTCACTTTGATCTTTGTAAACTTAGCAACCGTTTAATATAGTCATATAACGCGTATTGAAAATTAATAGTATGTTCGAAACAATCAACTGCGTGACGACTGTTAAAGAAATAATTTGAAACAGTTTGCTATAACAAAGGATGACTACATTTAATTTAAGTGTAATAACTGTAAGTATAATTAATATTTTGAATACTTAACGTTTTATATTTGACAAGTAGCTGCTTTTAGGCTATCACTGCTACTGATATATTTGTAAAATATTAAACCACATATGTATAGCACATTGACATTTGTATAACTAAATATTTGAATACGATTAAAGTAAAACATATACATTCAGCTGAATGGTAAACGTCGAAGGTATGTTTTCATCTGTAAATTCGTTGTGTATGCCTTATTAGAGACGATAAAAAATTCTACAAAATATATGTAATATCAAAGCAAATAATAAGCAAGCAATGGCAAGTAAAGGACACACTCACTATACCCTTGGGCACCATTTAAAGGCCAGCACCACTAATATCGAGTGCATTAAAGTTCACCATCATTATACAATATTGCATCATTAAAGGTCATCACCACTATAACTAGACACCTTTAAAGTTCACCATCCTTTTACACTACTAGTTCGTCAATAAATATCACACTCACTACGCGCTATAACACCGCCAAAGGCCATAATTACTTCACACTGTAACACCATTAAAGGTCATCATTACTTCACACTATAACACCATTACAGGCTACCATTACTTCACACTGTAAAACATTAAAGGCCACCATTACTTCACTTTAGAACACCATTAAAGATAACCATTACTTCACACTAGTCAGCCCTTATAGGACCATTACTTCACACATGTGCACCAAGTGCACCAATAAAGGCCACCATTCCACAGGTGTTCATAATAAAAGGCCACACTCACTAAACACTAGAACACTATTAAATACCACCATATCTTCACACTAGAGCACTATTGAAAGTTATGTCACTTCACAGTCTTGCCACATTAAAGGTCATAATCACTTCCGATTAGCGCACCATTAAAGGCCCCCATCACTAAACATCACACTAGTGCACTATTAAAAGCCAAAATCACTGTAGACTAATTCACTATTAATGGTCAACATCAATACATAATAGAGCACTATTAAAGGACTCAATCACTATAGACTAGTGCACACTAAAAGTCCCCCATCACTAAACACTAGCACATTATTAAAGGCAAACATCACTATAAAAGGCTAGTGCACTATTAATAGCCCCCATCACTACACACTAGTACACTAGTAAAGGTCTCCATCACTATAAACTATTACACTATTAACATCACCACACATTAGTGCACTATCAAAGGTCCCAATTACTACACACTAGTTCATTTAAATGACCCCCATCCCTACACACTTCAGCAATATTAAAAGTCACCACTATCAAAGACTAGTACACTATTAAAAGCCCTATCATCACACATTAGTGCAATGTAAAATGTCCCCATTACTACACACTAGTACACTATTAACAGCCAACATCACTACACACTAGTGCACTATTAACAGCCTAAATCACTACAAACTAGTGCACTATTAAAGGACCCCAGCACTACACACTAGTGCACTATTAAAGGCCCCCATCACTACACACCAGTGCACTATTAAAGTCCCACATCACTACACACACTAGTGGACTATTAAAGGGCCCAATCAATACACACTAGTGCATTGTTAAGATGCTCCATCACTACACACTAGTGAACTATTCAAGGTCCCCATCAATACACACGTGTGCCTGTTCAGATGCCCCATCATAAGACACTATTGTACTATTAAAGGCCCCATTACTACACACTAGTGAACTATAAAATGATCAACACCACTACACACTAGTGCACTATCGAAGGCCCCTATCACTACACACTAGTGCACTATTAAAGGTCTCAATCAATACACACTAGTGCACTGTTAAGATGCCCCAATACGTACTTGTGAACTATTAAAGGTCTCCATCAATACACACAAGTGCACTGTTTAGATACACACTAGTGAACAAATAAAGGCCCCATTTCTTGACACTAGTGATCTATTAAATGACCAACACCACTACACACTAGTGCACTATCAAAGGCCCAATCACTACACACTAATGCACTAGTAATTGTCCCAATCACTACACACAAGTGAACTATTGAAGGCAAACATCACTATAAAAAGCTAGTGCACTATTAATAACCCCATCACTGCACTAGTACACTATTACAAGTCTCCATCACTATACACTAGTACACTATTGACAGCCAATATCACTACATACTGGTGCGCTATTAAAGGCTCCCACCACTACACACTAGTGCACTATTAAAGGAGTGCACTATTAAAATCCCCATCACTACAGGCTAGTTCACTATTTAAGGCGCCCATCACTACACACTAGTGCACTATCAAAGGCTCGCATCATTACACACTAGTTCATTTAAATGCCCCATCACTACACATTTATGCAATATTAAAGACCACCACCATCATAGACTAATACACTAATAAACGCCCAATCACCACACACTAGTGCAATGTAACCTGTAAACATCGCTACACACTGTTACACTATTAAAGGACCCATCACTACATACTGGTTCAATATTAAATGCCTCAATCACTACACACTAGTGCACTGTCACTGAAATAGCCCCAGCATTGCACACTAGTTCACTATTAAATGCCCCATCACTACACACTTGTGCAATATTAAAGAACACCCCCATCATATACTAATAAACTAATAAAAGCCCAATCACCACACACTAGTGCAATGTAACATGTCAACATCACTACACACTGGAGCACCCATCACTACATACTAGTTTACTATTAAATGCCTCCATCACTACACACCAGTGCACTATCAAATGCCCCCATCATTACACACCAGTTCACTAGTAAATGCCCCCATCACAACACACTAATTCACTATTAAATGCCCCAACACTACACACTTTTGCAAAATTAAAGGCCACATCACTACATACTAGTACACTAATACAGGCCCTATCACCACACACTAGACCACTGTCAAAGGTCCCATCATTACACACTAGTTCACTATTAAATATCCCCCATCACTACTTGTGCAATATTAAAGGCCACCACCATCATATACTAATATAAACCACACACTAGTGCAATGTGATATGTCCCCATCACTACGCACTAGTGCACTATTTAGGCCCCAATAACTACACACTAGTGCGCTATTAAAGACCCCCATCACGATACACTAGTGAACTATTAAAGACTCCATCACTACACACTAGTGAACTATTCAAGATCAACATCACTAAACACTAATGCACTATTAAAAGCCTCCATCACTAAACACTAGTGAACTATTGAAGGTCACCATCACTATATATTAGTACACTATTAACAGTCAACATCCCTACACACTAGTTCATTGTTTAGATGCCCCATCACTACAAACTAGTGAACCATTAAATTCCCCATCACTACACACTAGTGAGCTATTAAAAGATCAACGCCACTACACACTAGTGCACTATTAAAGATACCCATCACTACACACACTTGAACTATTAACGGCCACCATCATTTAGCACTGGGTACCATTAATTACCAAAATCATTGTAACCTAGTGTACTAATAAATGCCTCCACTACTATAGACTAGTGCACCATTGTAGGAACTGAATGCCATCATCACTATATAGTAGTGCACAAATACAGGGAGAACACACTCACTATAATGGACTAGTGAACCGTTCTGAAGCATTATGTGGTCCCTTCTTAATTCCATTAAGCGATGGGAAAGCTTATATTAGCATGATTTTATAACGGATATTTCGACAATAAAACACGTTTAAAAACATTTTTACTGAAAAAAATGTGATAACCTGTTAAAAATTACCTATTAAATGTTTTAATTTTACAATATGCAATAAATAAAATTTATGTCTAAATTAAGGTTTTAGTTCATGCCAAAGCCAACCCAGTTTCCGATTCTTGGGGAAGGGGTTGGATGGGGTATGAAAGTTAATACTCGGACCACGTAATGGAGTTTTCATCACCGGTACACCTGCACACATTTTGAAGCCATAATCACAATAGACAATTTCATCTGGAGGCGATCTTGTTGATCTGATGGTGCCATTTTATTATCCAACACTATTTTGTGATGATGACTTGCAATTTCAAAATTGCTTTCCCAAACCCACTTTAACTCCCCCATGAATTATTCATCATTCGATTTTGGGAGAATTTCCGACGTCTCTTCCGTTACTAATTTTTAGCTTGAGACACTTACAAGGACAATGAATATCGCAAGCGACAATTTAAATAAACACGTAGATGATTTGTTAGTGATTTTATTTAATATCAAAGTAATCATTTGAGTTATCAGTTTTTGCTAATAGATTTACTTTTAACTTAGTAAACGTGTATTAATATCACAAACATGTCCTTCCTGTAACATAAAGCGCCACACTTAAGATGTATGCACCAAAACATACTCGGAATGTTTCCAGCCATAATAAAACCTACCGGAACAGGGGGACAGATTTCATTAATTCACGTATTTCATGCAAAAACGAATAACGTTTTTATCATATATTTTAATTTAGCTTGACAGTTAGTGTTTTCTGTAAGTGAAGAGTGTAATGGAATGCCAGTGATGAGGCCCTCCCATGGGTTTGAGGGATCCGGGGAACATTGCCAATCACTTTAGGGTTCTAGGGATAAAATGCCTACTTTTAGGGATCTAGGGATCAGTGTCCTAAAGGAAAAAAAGTACATAATTGTTGCGAATTTATTTGCTTTACTTTTAAAACATGACATTTGGACTTCCGATCACTGCTGACTGATTTGGATGGCTTTCAGTGTCACCTTTTACGACGATTTGTAGTAGCGCCCATCGCTCAACCAGATACTCTAACTTCAGAGAAGATCAACTTTCTTGTTTATGTGTGTCCGTTTTTAGCTATATTGATCAAAGATCAACAGAGCTTATGCTGTGGAACGTCACCCGTCTGTCAATATTTTATTAGTGGCGACTACTCTTTTAAAACTGTCAAATGGGGGATTATGAAACTTTGCTGGAATATTGCCCATAAAGTCTAGTTGATCTTAGCAAAAATTCAGGTTTATGTGAAATCCAAGATGGCGACTAAAGCTAAAAATATATATTTAAAAACGAAGTTGGTATCGACTACTCCTCCGAAACTTTAGAAGATAGTGATATAGGATCTTTACTGAAGTGATCGGCATGACATAATGATGATCCTTCATGAATACAAATCATTTTGATTCGACATCATACATGGCCACCAGCGGCAATCTTTGCTTACATAGAATTATATAGAAAACTCTTGTGGCGACTACTGTCCTGAAACGACTTGATGGATTTTTAAGAAATGTTATACCAACGTTGCTGTTGAGGTCAAATATTAAGTTGTGGCGACTACTTCTCCAAAACCATAAGGGGTTTTGATTTGGAACCTTGCAAATTGGCTGGCATGACATAGTGTTGGTCCTTGTCACAGGACGACCCTAGTGGTTGGGGCTTACTCAGGAAATATCAATGACGGTGAATGCATTAACATAAGTTTAATGCAACTTTTAAAATATGTTAAATATATATACAATTACCTAAAAAATACAAGCGAATACACAAATGAACTATTAAAAGAATGTTCTCATGAACGTTTAAGATATCTTAGTATTGTTATAAATACTGAATGTATGAGACACTAAAGTGTTGTTAAAGTTATAACAATGTTGATTTATGATCTAGAGCGATAACTGTGATGCGCGAGAGCTCATGAAGATGATGATGCGCGAATCCAAAGGGTGATTGTCATCAAATGCCTTCTGTAAGGGTTGATGACGCGATGTAATGATGGTTAACCTCCACTGAGATTGTGGGTGATGTTCCTCCAGTGAGGACTGATAACGGTCCCACCTTGTGTCCCGGGGGACCGTCTCCTCCGCTCGTTACGTTATCCGTGGACGCTTAGTTCCACTCCGGAATATCCAAACCTGGATGGCTTAGGCTATAATTATACATACGTTTTAGATGTCTGTTGACAAACATAACAATCTTGCATAATTATCATTACCCAAACAAATCATTATTCAATAAATATATGTAAGCTGTACTAATGATGAGTAGCAATGTATACATAATCTACAACGCCATGTATACGCCATGTACGTCGCTGTTTATCAATGCCTCTAATACATGTAATATAAACATTATCAAATCACTCGTATATTACACTCACTGAGTTATGCAAGCACGCATGTCAACTAATGACCACATTATACAACGCTATGCATACGCGTCGAACATTTATCCTAGTCACTCATCTCATTGTTAACTAACGTTAACAATCCGGTATTACAATCACTGTGTTATACGCCAACGTTAACTAATGCACCTATTATCCACTGTTATCAAATTAATATTGTTTTACAATTAATGATCAATTACAATAATTACATCTAATAAAGTAACTTCAAAATCATATGAAACATCAGAGCTAACCGGATGTTGTAACCGACAACCAAGATGGCGCCGCCCACTGAATACAAATGTACGATAAAATTTAATAAAATAAATACTGACCACATGTTGCCTGTGAATTTTGCCGTCCAACCTCTGCTACAAACAAAGTAACTATCGATCAATCCCGGCAAGAACTAGAAGACAATGGGTTTTATAGCAAACATTACGCCCAAACCATTATTTCCCCCGTTCAGTCCGTGACAACCGTGGCTAAATCTGCAGCATTGAATCTACACGAGAGGCCACTTATACAATTTTGCCGTTTAAGGAAGATAGACCTATACGTTTACATGCATTAGCACAAAACTAAACGTAAGACACGGCCCTTCTGGCGGCCACTTAAAATGTGCACGCTTTTACGTGTTACATGAATAGATCATGGATATTGTGAATTTGTTTCAACTCAAACAATAGATTAGGGTGTAACGGACAACTTACAAGAGCTATGTTCGACCAATACGCTCTACCCGTGACATTTTGTGACAGTCCTAAACAACAGAATTGATTTTGATTCGATATCAAACATGGTCAGCGAACATCTTTGTTTACATGGAGTTATATAGAAAAACCTTCTCCTCGTTTCGACTTGAAATTTTCATGAAACTGTACATGACGGTAGCTCTAGATGTCTGGTTGATCCTAAGTAAAAACCAGGTCAGACGCAACCATAGCTAAAAACAAATTTTAAAAATAGAAATTTGTGGCGGCTACTTCTCTAAAACCACAAGAGATATTGATTTTGAACCTAAACCAAAAAAAACACTGGCATGAAATGTAGTTAGCAATTCTCAAAAAACATAATAGTTATTGATTTGGAACCTTTATCAAATTGATTGGCATGACATGTAGTTGGTCCCAAACAAAATTCATTTTGATTCAATATCAAACATGCCCGCCAGCGGACATCTTAGTTTACCAAGTTTGTGGCGACTACTTCTCTAAAACCACAAGTGATATTGATTTTGAACCTAAACCAAAAAAACGACTGGCATAAAATGTAGTTGGCTCTAAACAAATTTTGATTCGATGTCAAAAGTCTTATATACATAGAGTTGTATAGGAAAAACATGTGGCGACTGCTCCTCTATAACGATTTGATGGATGTTCATGAAACTTTACAGGAAAATTGTTCTTGATGTCCACTTGGACCTAAGTAACAATCAAGTTGGCCGAAATGTTAATGTGACCGCCATAGCTATAAATAGAGAATTTAAAAACACAATTTTGTGATGACTACTTCTCAAAAACCATCATAGTTATTGATTTGGAACCTTTATCAAACTAATTGGCATGACATGTAGTTGGTCCCAAACAAAATTCATTTTGATTCAAAATCAAAGATGCCCGACAGCGGACGTAGTTACTTGTGGCGTCTACTCATCTGAAATTAGTTGATTGATTTTAATGAAATTTATATTAATGTGGCTCTTAATGTCTAGTTCGGCCTAAGTAAAACTCAAATTGGTGGAGAATTTAAGATGGCCACCACAATAAAAAAATGATTTTTAAAATACAATTTTATGGCGACTACAGCAGTACTATTATTTTTATTTGACGTCAAACATGGCCACTAGCAGCTCTATCTTTGTTTTCGCATAGTTTCATAGGGAAAACGTGTGACAACTACTCCTCTGACAATACTTGAAAGATTTTCATGAAACTTTACAGGAATATTACTGTTGTTACAAACATGATTTTCAGTTGAGAAATATTGAAAATGAAATATATTAACTCAGACAAAAACTTGTATTATTTAATGATTAACAAACACTACCCCTTCAAATAATGATAAACATATATTAAACAGTTATGATACCTTTCCAAGGTCCGAGGGCCTCAGTGATTGTGAATAAGATGCGTTGACCGGACTCCCGCTAGATCTAGTTTACGAAATCGTAAATTGTATTGCAAATGAGAAAATAAGAACTTAATTATTAATTACTCTTCCTTTAATGAGTCACTGTGACATTAGAAGTGTCATTTCTGGCTTGTCCAAAGTACAGTAGATCTAGATATTTGACTTTCCAGATCCGGAATTACGGACTTTTTCAGAATTGGTAAAATTCACAGCAGGGATATATTATTCGTTTTCGTTGTGCTAAGCAAGACGTTAAACACCATTCAGAAAAACAAATACACTTTTTTTATAATATTATTACTGATTTGAAAATGTACTCAGATTTAACATTAAATGATAAGGTATGTTCCAAATACTTGATAACACACTTACGCGACTTAAACGTTGATAAGCATAAGCCCATAAGCATGCATTTATAACACTATTGCAAGCTTGTCCTAAGCGGATTAACTATATGTAATGTACGTAATACTTCGAACGTAAACAGAAAAAGGTAAGAGAAAACTGGAAAACTAATACTATAAAGAAAACACACTCATGTTTCGTGGCTATTTTACCATGGATGTATTATTCAGATTATATTAAAATATAATTTTCACAAAGGTGATATATCAAATTATTACGATATTCAAGCAGGGTCGATATTCTTGTAGCTACAGTAATTACCGCTTAGTTTGGTCTTATTTCATTTACGATCGAAATGTTTTTGTATTGAATTTTTACAATCAGTATGAATACGTTTAAATCGGAATTATAATATGACCAAGGTTAGGAAACACACGTTAGATCAATATTGATGTTTCACATAACAGCCACATGCAGTCGGAGCCTGACATTTCGCAAATACGCTTGTGGATATAATGTTCTCTGTTTTCTTATATATTAGGCTAGGAGCGTGTCGTATGAACTCAAACAATCGTCTTTGTCGAAAGTTTTAAATAAAACAAAATTAAATTGGCTAATAAGTGAACTCATAATACTGAATAATCGATGCGTAGGTTTAATGGATTTAATTACTAGATTGTTTTATTTGTAAATTATTTGGACGGTTGTGTTTTATATACACTGGATCACCATAGTTCTAATTATCCCGGACATGATTCGATGACGCCGACTTATGTCTCAACCTAAAAGTTCAGTATAATTATCTTGATGTGTTATTGGAGGAAGGGGATTGAACGACGGGGATGGCGATGTAAACGGGGTCTTGGTGTGAGATTGGAGGATGGGCTTTGAAAACGGGGATGGCGATGTAAATGTGGTCTTGGTGTGTGATGAGAGATGACACATTAAAGGCTATCTTAATGAGAGATTGGGCGACGTATATGGCGAAGTAAACGTGGTCTTGATGTATTATTGGAGGACAGGGATTGAACGACGGAGATGGCGATGTAAACGGGGTTTTGGTGTGAGATTGGACGAGGGAGACAACATATTTAAGGCCATCTTGATGTAAGATTGGACGATGGGGGTGGCGACGAGAAAGAAGTGATCTTGGTGTAAGATTGAACAACGGGAATGGCGACGTAGAAGTGGTCTTGGTGTGAGATTTTACCACTAGGAATACGACCTAAAATATGTTTGTTGTGAGATTGGGCCACGGGAATGGCGACGCAAAAGTGGTATTGGTGTAAGATTGGAAGACCGGAATTGTGACGTAAAAGTTTTCTTAGAGAGAGATCAGACGACGGGGATAGATGGCGACTTACATTCGGTTTTGGTCTAGGATTGGAGGTGGTAAAATTGGTCTTGGTTTGAGGATGGACGTCGGGGATGGCGACGTACAAGTTGTTTGGTTTAAGATTGGATGGACGACGGGGATGGCGACGCGAAAGAAGTGGTCTTGGTGTAAGATTGGACAACGGGAATGGCGACGTAGAAGTGGTCATAGTATGAGATTTGACGACTAGGATGACGACCTGAAATATGTTTGTTGTGAGATTATGCCACTGGAATGGCGACGCTAAAGTGGAATTGGTGTAAGATTGGACGACGGGGATGGTAACGTAAAAGTTTTCTTAGTGTAAAATAAGACGACGGGAATAAATGGCGACGTACTTTCGGTTTAGAACGACGGGGATGGTAACGTAACAGTTTTATTAGTGTGAAATCAAACGACGGCGATAAAAGGCGACGTACATTCGGTTTTGGTCTAGGATTGGATGTGGTAAAATTGGTCTTGGTGTGAGAATGGACGATGGGGATGGCGACGTACAAGTTGCTTGGTTTGAGATTGGACGACGGGGATGGCGACGCGAAAGAAGTGGTCTTGGTGTAAGATTGGACAACGGGAATGGCGACGTAGAAGTGATCTTGGTGTGAGATTTGACGACTAGGATGATGACCTAAAATATGTTTGTTGTGAGATTGGGCCACGGGAATGGCGACGCAAAAGTGGTATTGGTTTAAAATTGGACGACGGGGATGTTAACGGAAAAGTTTTCTTAGTGTGAAATCAGACGACGGAGATATATGGCGACGAACATTCGGGTTGGTCTAGGATTGGATGTGGTACAATTGGTCTTGGTGTGAGACAGGACGACGGGGTCGGCGACGTACAAGTTGTTTGGTTTGAAATTGGACGACGGTAATGATGACGTAAAAGTGGTCATTGTGTACGATTGGACGACGGGATCATGACGGCGACATACAAGTGGTATTGATATTAGACTGAATGATGTGATTGATGACGTAAAAGTAATATTTGTGACAAATGAGACGAAGAGATGGCGACGTAAACGTGGATTTGGTGTGATATTATAGACGGAGATGGCGACGTAAAAGTAGCTTTGGTGTGAGATTAGACGACGAGGATTGGTAAACGTGGTCATGGTGTAAGACTGAAACGAGGCTGGTTACGTAAACGTGTTTTTGTGTGAAATTTGGACGACGGAATGGCGACGTAAAGGTGGTATTGGTTTGGGATTGGAAGATGTGAATGGTGATGTTAAATTGGTCTCGGTATGAGATTGGACGACGTTAAAAGTGGTCTTGTGATATTGGACGACGGTGATGGCGATATACAAGACGTCTTTATGTTAGATTGGACGACGGGATCGCTATGTAAAAGTGGTCTTCGCGCGAGATTTAACGAAGGGGATGGTGACATAAAGGTGGTCTTGGTGGTAGATTAGACGACGTGAGCGATGTAAAAGTGGTTTCGGTATGAGACTGGACAAGGATGGCGCCGTAAAAGTCGTATTGCTGAGAGATTGGACGACATGGATGGCGACTTTATAGATCTTGGTGTGAGATTGGACTACGGGAATCGTGACGTAATACTGACTGGTATGAGATGTGTTTCAAGAGCATTATCAACTATTCTTACTATTGGAGACAGGAGTAGTCACGTGTTTTTTACCTACATTAACTTTGCTTGCTAGTTACATTCAGATGTGTTTGTAATATGAACTATACTGCATGAACAAGCTTAAATGTCGTTGCTGTTTTAAAAACATGGACAGAATAGTCAGTATTTGTAACTAAAGTAGTAATTGTTAATTTGTCAACAATTATTTATAAAGTTTTCGTTTTAAATAACGGTTTGTCTGAGCAGAAATTGAATTAAATTGAATTTTGATTAAACGGCTCATTAGTGTTATATAGAGCCAGACTGAGGGGAAGGATGTCCAACTCTTAATAACATATATATTGATATGGTTAGTTTGCGTCCCCGGAGGATAGACCCCGACAAACGGGACTGCCCGGTTTACCTCCCTATCTGACAAACTAGTCTACTCAAGAACACACCGACGAAACGAAAAATCGCCAGTGACACTTGAACCCGTGGCATCCAGTATCAAGCCCATCGCGCAATCCACTTGACCACGACAGCGCTGAAATTGATCCAGAAATGATATTGATAAAATCAAATCTGGAACAATGTATGGACTAGATTTAGTTAGAGACTAGAAAAAAAAAGTTTATTCATCGGCCTTGCTTTATTCTTAGGCACAGCGATCAAGGGTAGAACCAGTACTGTATACCTCCCGTCATCAGTAAAACATCGACACTTTCTCGCTTACAAGTCGGGCTCACAATGGGATTCGAACCAACGGCGGTGAGAGGCGAGAAGGGTTCAAACGCAGCGTCTATATCATCCCGGCCACGGAGTGCAAACAGAAAATGCGTAATCATCAACATGTATTTCATGTAAGCTTATTATCTGACATGCCGGCTGAACACCAGTGTTTGCCTGTACCAGTGAATAATTGCTTATGGGTGCGGATGTATAGACTGAGTCGGTTTGGAAATATTTCAGCATATAGAGAATAGAACAAAATAGTATCTTTTCTAGACTTTGTCATATATTGTATAACGCTCATGCACATATTTGGCATGTTGTCTTTCGTGTATCCATATTGAATTTTTGAAAACCCTACAATTTACCCCCTTTCACTATATTATGTTTTGTTCCACTTTCACCTGTGTACACCATTACATAATAGCATCCACTAGGCCAGCAGACGGCGTGACAAGGTTATTTCTGCAGTCAACATTTAGTTCTGACAACAAAAAAGATATCAGTGCTAGTAAAACGTGGCAATCATTACAATTTATCAAAAAATATATTAAGGACAGGATTCATACAATGTTTTCCACAAGTCACCAAGCTCTGACATGTTAATACAGTTTTTAGAACGAACTACGTTCGTGGATAGTGAAACAGAAAGAAAGGGATTACCAGTTTTACACCGTATGTTCAGCGGTTGTTACCTGTAGTGCAGACTTTTTCGTTACCTTTAGTATAGCTTGTAGTTGCGTGAAGTTGCTCAACATACGACATATGACATACGACATTCAAAAACATCCTTCATTGTGAATGTCGTTTTACTCGACATACAACATACAACATTCGACATACAACATTCGACAAACATCAGTGTTTAAAATGAATGTCGTTCACATACGCCATTCAAAAACACCCTGCAAAGTGATTGTCGTTTCACGCGACATATAACATACAACATTCGACATACAACATTCGACAAACATCAGTGTTTAAAGTGAATGTCATTCACATACGACATTCATAAACACTCTTCAAAGTGATTGTCGTTTCACGCGACATACAACATACCACATTCGAAATACAGCATTCGACATACGACATTCGCCATACAACATTCAACATTCGACAAACATCAGTTTTAACGCGAATGTCGTTCACGCGATAAACAACATTCGACATACAAAATTCGACATACAACATTTGACATACAACATTCGACATCCGACAATCATCATTTTTACAGTGAATGTTGTTCACGCGACATACGACATCTGACATACAACATTCGAATACGACATTCAAAAACATCCTTCAAAGTATGTCGCGTGAAACGATATTCACATTGAAGGATGTTTTTGAATGTCATTAACGACATTAACTTTAAAAAAGGTGATTGTCGAATGTTGTAAGTCGCATGTTGTATGTCGAATGTTGTATGTTGCATGAAACGACGTTCACATTGAATATTGTTTTTTGAAAATCGAATGTTGTATGTATTCAGAAAAACAAATGTCGTATGTCGTATGCTGAGCCAACTTCACGCAACTTTATCAGTGTTTTACCTTTAGTCCCAAAAGTGTTACCTTTAGTGCAGCGTGTTACATTTAGGGCAGTTGTTACCTTAAGTGTTGTAACAATGAACATGTATTCCTGAACCTGGTGTTTGTTCCAGCGCAGTTGAGCGTTCAACTTATGTGAGCAACACACTGAACTCAATACATAGGCGTGCACTCGTAAGCCAAGCCAAATAGGTAACACGGCACACTATGGTTTCGCGATGATTCATGCAATACAGGTTTAATTTGCACGTGTATAATGTGAAATGAATTACAAACGTATTCCTTTTCATCCAAGAGATAATTCTATATGCATTCTTAGTTATGTTTGTAGGACAATGTTTGAATATATGTAACGTATACATGCTTAATATTGAATTTGGCATAACAATATGATATCTTCTTTATGGTACCCTTCAGTATAAACTTTGTTACCGTTGACAACTTATTTAGTATATTTTAATTTGTCGATTTTTAATTGTAAACTATGGTATTTTGTTGTATAATTTCAGTATACGAAATGAAATAATTTCAGTATACGAAATGACACCAGCAACGGCTCCAAAGGAAAGAAAAAAATCCCGAGTAATGGAAAAAGTTGTACCCAGACTCGTTCAGTTGGGCTCTAATATACCTTCAGCACATCCTGATTTCACAAAAACATGGACTCCGATATATCCGGTCATTTCTGATGAAAGTCCTGGCGTTAAACCGAAATCCAAAACATGTAAAAAGTATCGAAATCTGTTTGAATATAATAAAAAGCATAAGAGCAACTTTAATTTAAAGCAAAATCTTTGGAAGATCCCTAATGTGTCATATAATATTTTGCCTTCTGCTGCGAAAACTACCAGCAAAGATGGAGGATTACGCGCGCTGGGGTTATATCAACCCAGGTTTCGAAAATGTTACAGTAGAATTGTTCACGAAAATACGTTAATATTACCTCCCGTTCAAACATCAAGCAGAGTCAAAGAAGTCGTCCAGGATCCGACAAGTCTGAATGAAAAACAATATATTGCCAAACAATGGAAACAATCCGGTCCGATCGACAGATTTGCAAGAGATGAGCTCCACCTACCGGATGTTTATTCTCAGATTTACACATGTCGGGATTGTCGGAAAGCGTACTAAAGCGAGGTTTATAGTCAAACATTCGCTGCACGTAACAACGCTTCTCCGTCATGTTACGGTGCGGAGAGGTCGTCTACACTTACCGTGGCGAGACAACACTGTGACGTGTTGGGTGAACGCTACTGCAGTTCTTGCATTGAAGTGCGAGATAATCTATTCTCAAAGAAAATTGAAGATAACGTATTAATCACAAAGGATTTAAATAAAATTCACTACAATAGAGCAAAATAAAGATTCTCCAAGGACAAAAGATTGTTGGTGAAATGAGATTCCTGAAGTCTTGAGTTTGTGTTTGTTAGTTTTGTGTCGTGTCCAAAACATTTAAACGTAATGCATATGTGTCATAATTTCGTCATGTAATTAAAGATCCTTTAAAGCATACACGTCGAACGCGTAAGTTATACATGTAGTAACTTTATACAGGTCTGTATATAAATAAAGAGCTCCATGTGTGCATTTTGGAGGGTCTCCCAGGGGTTTTGGGGAACAAGGCCATCTTTTGGGGGAACAAGGGAACATTGTTTGTCATTGGTACTATTTTTGGGGAACAAGGGAACATTGGAAAAATATGTTTGGGGAACAAAACAAAATATGTTTTAGGAACAAGGGAACGTTTGGTCATATTTTCAGGAAATAAGGGAAAATGGAACCCCATCCCCTGGGAGATCCTCATTTGTGTTAATCTTAACGATCAAAAGTGATCCAGGTTTCTCTCTGATAAGCTGTTATATTTGGTGTATATTACATATTAGGTAGGGTACTTTGACAAGGTATTAATAAGAACACACTGGAGGTAATGTTGTAGCTTAATGATTAACCACAAATAAGTATATCTAGTTAATAAACGACTCGTGAAACCTGGCTACAGTATGGTAACATGCTATTTATATGTTAAATTTGAGAACAAGTTACAACACAAACAAGAGTCAAGGTCAGCGACGAAACAGTCGTCTGTTTTAACACCTGTGAGTACATATCGTCTGCTTAAATGTTTATATAAACGATCTTGTTGACGTTAGTGCATGGAATTCGCTCGCTCCACAATGTCTATAGTCCGTGCCAGGCTATATATTTATATTAATTTGATTTTCGTGTTGAACGGAAACTTGAGTTTAACTTCAAGGAGGCGAGGATAGAACAAGGGCCGGGGGTCTATTGCACACGCATTCAATGTGTCTCAATAGATAATGAATGAATGAATGAATGGTGTTTTACGGCACGTCGACACATAAATAGGTCATATTGTGCGCAAAAACTGATGATCTATGAATAAATGAAGGATTAATTAAAAATTAATGTAAATATATCAGGATAAAACTTAAAAAAATAAGGGATGATATGGTAGTAGTATAAACTATATATGTAAATCAACGAATGCCCGAAAACGGGTATATAAAAAAGTAATTATATACAAGAACATATTATACTGATTTATAAAGTCTGATTACCTTAAGGTAATCTAAAACTAGACTAAAATCTATAGTATTAAATAACTCGGTCATAGTATTAACATTGTAGTACCTTTGACGCATAGGATCAAAGTCTACACATTCCAGCAATATGTGTTTGACCGTTACCGGTGCAAAGCAGGGTATACATTCTGGTAATGGCTCACCTTGTAATAAATATGAATGAGTACAACGTGTATGCCCTATTCTGCACCGAGCTAGGACAACTTCCTCTCGACGAATGGGTCTACTAGAAGAGCGCCATTCTCCGAGTAACGGTTTAATTGAATGGAGTTTATTGTTAACTGACAAATCCCAAGTGGCTTGCCAAGAGTTACGAATATATGTGTTGATACAGCTTTTAAAATCAGTATAAGGTAATTTGGTATTAGATATATGTAAATCTAATGCTGCCTTGGCAGCACTATCAGCTCTATCATTACCACGTATTCCTACATGGCTTGGAAGGCCAGCAGAAAATAATAACATTATCAATTATAAGAGAATTGTACTTTTCTAAAAGTTGAAGCACAACTGGGTTATCATGTTTCATATTACCCAGTGCTTGAAGAGATGAAAGGGAATCAGAAAAGATTACAAAATGGTCATCAATAGATAAAGGCGAACGTCTGGTAATGTCTCTCTTGCACTTTTTTTGTCATTATCAGTCTCCCAAGGCACATTAGTGTTGGTATATAGCGACGAGGAAATAATGTAAACGTAAACATTGATTTGCATTGCTATGGCGTTTGTGCGGTTTTAAACGCCTGTAGTAGATGGCAAATGATAAATATATCTTCACTACCGGTGTTTAAAACCGTAAAAAAATAACAATAAAAAATAATAAAAATTAAATCGAATACATTCTAAAATAGATATTATTTAACGAACAGGCTCGATCATCGGTATTTCTGTCAAGATGTAGGTAACCTGTTGTTTCACAATCGGATACGAACAAATGATTAAAAATCAATCAGATCGAACAAAAGCATACCAGTTACCTATAAACGAACTGTCTTTTTAAATAATCCTTGTATTACATTTTAGCATTCATATTGTATACAATTCTTGATGTTTCCTTGTGACATTGACTAGCTTATATACCAAATACCAAATAATCACTGTAAATTCGTGTAATTTGTACAACTTCTATGTATAATCAAAGTATTGAAAGTACTGAGAAATACTGAGAGGCACAGGATGGCCAGAAGGATGCTTGTGTTGGAAGCACAGCAAACACGTATTCCTGGGTAGAACCAGTACTGTATACCTCCCGATATCCGTAATAAAATTGACATTTTCTCATTTACAAGTTGAGAGGCCCTATTTGCTGTAATGTTGTCAACATGTCATCTACAACGGTTAAGTGCTGCCATTATTTATAAAAATTAACGACACCCTTTACGATGACCTAATATTACGTGTCAGTTTTATGTTAAACATTATACAAATATAACAATGCACAAATAAATGCTTAGCCTGATCTCCATTCTGTAGTCAAACAAAATGTTTTGAAAAGCCTCTCATTAACTATCGATAGAAGTCAATAAACAACTACAGTCGAACCTCGATAATTCGAAGTCAGTTGGACCATAGGGATATGTTCGAGCTATCGGTGGCTTCGAGGCATCGAGGTTACGATAAAAACCAAAATATCTATCCGAATTTGTGTACCACCCGAAATAGTGTTACTTGTGTACGTGATGTATTGTTCTCGCTATGTTTTTTATGTTCATGCATGTTTGTTTAAACCCTCATAACGGATATATAACATGTAATTGTTACACTGAAAATACAAGAAAAACTGCAATAATGTGTTTGTTTTATCATTTATTTAAAGAAATATCACAATTATAATAGATTTTAACATACATTCCGGAAGTCCGAATAATGAGAACAAGGTAAGACTGGTTTCGGTACATACAATTGAATAGAATAGACAATAGCGTAGCACATAATTCACTGTTGAAATATCTTACTAAACATACGTTTTTGTTTATATAGTTCTTTTATTTAAAAAGTTTGTAATGAGTGATTGCTTTGCACACGACTTCATCAATTCATCTTTCACAACTTTGTCGTGTATGCGATATAGTCCACTGAGTAAGTGTGCAGTATTTTCACATCCCTCCAGGTAAGATTGAAGTGCGTTGCACGCTTCTAATGCTTGCATCTATACTGCACTGTTTTCGCGCCAAAGTGCTGCTGTCTTCGTCACCGTCTTCCTCATCGTCGTCATAGTTGCTCGATGTTTCCTTTGACTGTATAACGTCCTGGATGATATCATCATCACTCATGTTGGACGAGGTTTAATTAGAAAATCAAAAGTGTTTATCGTAATTAACAGTAAACGAAGTTCAATAAACATACTCGGGAATTGCTCTTATCTAATTAAAAAGTGAACACACTTTATTTTAATTATTGTTTTATTTTTATTAAAACCAATCAACATACATTATTTAATTAGAAAATCAACCGTGTTTTAACAGTAAACGAAGTTCACTAAATATAAATTGTATCTGTCTATTATCGCTTTTCAATCATAAATGTTCGCACCTTTAACAACCAACTTTATCTTTTTTCGCACGATGATCGAACTTGCTACAAACGAATGCAAACGCGTCGATTACAATTAATATGGCCGACGTCGCATGGCGACGGATCATCACCTTCGATTAAGCGAGGTTTAAATTCACACAAAAATGGATCTTCGGACCGTAAAAAGTATTCGAGCGAGCCGAGGTATTCGAGAAATAATATTCGAATAATCGAGGTTAAATTACATTGAATTATATAGGAGTTGTGTCGGGATCGGAAAATGTGTTCGAATTACCGATGGTATTCGAATTACCGGTGTTCGAGCTATCGAGGTTCGACTGTATATGGTAACTAGCACCAGGATTTTATAGTTATGTTATATCATCCCTGATACATAGGATTCAAATAACATAAACAACTATAACAATTACATGTAATCGACTGAAGCTAAGTAATGACATGAATTGTTCATAAAGTATTCATGCACATATGTCTCACGAAGAAAATGATATGAACTAAATTTGGTGGTAATGACCGGAGTTACTACGAATAAAAAAGTGTTTTTGTTTTTTGCAAAAACTCAGTAATGTCGAACTTGACTTTAAAATGAATAAGATTTGTTTCAATATTAAATATTCTAACACGACCTCTGCAGTCTTGCATATACACAAAGAAGGAGACAGCTGTATGTTATTCTACGATAAAACACAGCTGTTACATTAATTCCTCGCGTATATTTCATCCGTTGGAAGCGCCACGTTACATGACGTCACTTGGTAAATATACGTCACGAAGACAAACTGAACAGTAATTTTAATGAAATGTTAATTACAACAAAATTGCCATTCTCCCAAACCGTGCACACCCCCGAAATAAACCCATCATATGCACATGTACATATAACATTAATAAGCATCTTGAACAAGGTGAGAACGTTTGACGTCATACAGCGCAAGCTTTATGACGTAAGCAATGATTTAATTGTTTGTCACGTGAAAACTAGTGCATTGAAACGCAGAACTTTGCCTACGGGGGCGCCCAATGGAACAGCCTGTAAACATAGCAGCCTGATTACCTTGACCTCCGAGATAATAGATAGATAGATAACTTTATTTCCAAATTCCAATAGGCTTAAAAGCCCGTGAGGATACAATATACAGTTACATAAAACATGGCAACAGTGTAGGATTTTACAAACAAGAAAACTTTGTTAATCTTAGACAGTCACAGCAAAATGCACGTATACTGGCACGCACGCATGCACTCACTCAATCACTTACGCACTCACGCGCACAACAATTTCTATCATTTGTTAAGTGGACTTAAGCATTGAGAAGGCGTATAACTACATTATATAAATAAATACTGAACCATACATTTCAACACATTCGGTAAAATAAATTACCTATATTTACTAATTTCCATATAATGTTTCGTTTCGTAATTTAAATGCTTTTAAAACAAAGGTACAAAGCTTGTGAATATATACTTTATTTTGTGAATTTAGTAATTCCAAAAATTTCATCATGTTTGGCCTCTTGTAAAAATATTGTGGAATGTATTGCTTTCTTAAGAAAGTATAGGTTTGGCATTCAAACACAAAATGAAATTCATCTTCAAGTTTATTACAAAAAAAACATAATCTATCAATAACAGGAATTCTGTTTGGTTTAACCCATCTTCCCGCTTCAATTTGCAACCTATGAGATGACACCCGTAATTTGGTAAGTGCTTGACACATTTTGAAAATATTTATATTATCAAGATATGGTTGAAACTGAAAAGATGCAAAGCTCCTATAAAACACAGCTCTGGTGGAGATATCTAATCGACTATGCCAACTTTGAGCAAAATTGTCATTTAACCGTTGCTTTAATACTGCAAGAAATAAATTACAATTATCAACACTTTGTTGTAACCATACATCATAAAACCCAAGAGAGGCCAATAAGTGTTTCAACTGTGAAACCCAGTTTTTTTTGCGAGGATATATTTCACAGTCATTTAACATCATGTTATACACTATTTTTATATATTTACGTTCATGTACGCTCATGATTTTTAACCAATATTTAACAATTATAAAATATCTTCTTGTAATAAATGATGTTCTACCAAATTCCCCATATATAAAATCATTTTGTGTTGTCTTTTTAACACCCAAAATATTTTTGCAGAACTGTAAATGCACTCTTTCAATTGATATAGCTTGTACGAATCCCCACACCTCACTTCGTAATTTAAAATTGGAGTTATCAATTTATCAAACAAATCTAATTTATGTTTTGGGTGATACAAATGCAAATTTATACAAATACCTATTCATTTTAAAAATAGCTTTTTGTGCTTGACCAGCAAGGGTAGTTTCTGCCGCTGATGAAGATCCTCCCGTAGAGAAAACTATACCTTTGTAAACTTGCTAACTATATCTAATGAAACGCCATCATAATTAAAAACTAAATTGTGTGGTAATATTCCACCTTTTCTAAACACCATTACTTTTGTTTTAGTGCAATTCACTTTTAATCTCCATTCTTTACAATAATTAGATAATATATTAAGTCCATCTTGTAACTCTACTGCAGTATTAGCAAACAAAACTGTGTCGTCTGCATATAAAAGCATAAACATCTTAAACATATTAATATCAAGACCTTCAAGACCACTATGAATGAATTCATCTTCTATGTCATTTAAATACATGGAAAACAACAATGGGGATAGACACTCCCCTTGCCTAACGCCAATAACACAATAAAATTCATCGCTCAATTGGTTACAATATTTGACTTTAGACTTAACACATGAATACATCGATTTAATAATATCAAGAATCTTTCCCCGAATACCGAACTTAGTTAATTTATACCATAGATTATCACGCACAACATAATCAAAGGCTTTAGTAAAATCGACAAATGCACAATACAATTTCTTTCCCTGGTTTAAAATATGTGTAATTAAACCCTGTAAAACAAATATATTATCCACAGTACTCATGTGCGCTCTAAATCCAGCTTGTGCTTCAATAAGAACACTGTATGTTTCTGCCCACTCAGATAATCTATTGTTCAATATACGTGTAAATAATTTACTCAAACAGCTTAATAACGTGATACCTCGGTAATTTTCTACATCATTAATACTGCCCTTTTTGTGTAAAGGAATAACATACCCTTCTGCCCAGACCTCTGGAAAATAACCAACCTCAAACACTTTATTAAACAATTTGCAAATAACTGGTGATAAAATAGTTTTACCATGAATGAAAAATTCATTTAATAACATGTCAGGCCCAGAGGACCGATTTGAATTTAGTTGCTTAATTGATTTTTCAATCTCATTCACAGTGAAATATACATTCAACTCTTCAAACATGATATTAAATTCGTTATTTTCATAACGTTCATTAAAATGTAAAATATCTTCATCTGGAGCATAGAACTCATCATCTGGACTATTGACTGCTTTAAAATATTGTTCAAACGCAGATAATGGTATATTTGTTGGCTTAAGTCCTGATGATTCTTTTAACATATTCCAATATAACTTTGCATTTTTATATTTACAAAAGTAGCTGTTTTGACTCGATCATACTCCGTCTTACAATATCTAACAATACATTTATAGTGTGACCGAGCTTTAACCATATTAATTCTATTTATGTCGCTTTTATTTTCTCTATATTTATTTAACATTTGAAAAAAATAAAACTTGCTTTCATGACACTCATCATTATACCATGGGTTTTCTTTTGAATTATTAAATACGGGAATATCAGCTTTAATATATAGTGCCCCAACAATAGCGTAAATAATGGGGGTAATTGTTGTGTTAGAATCGAAATAATAAATACGGACCTGTATTTTATCGGTGAATAAAATACAGTTAGTCGTTCGGATGCGAGAAATTAAATCACTCGTGCTAACGCACTCGTGATTTAATTACTACGTATCCGAACTCCTAACTGTATTTTATTCACCGATAAAACACAGGTACTTATTTGATTATTTCTTAATTCAACTTAAACAGTTTTGATAAAAAAATTCTTGATATTGGAACATGGAGATTAACATGTGATAACGAATACAAATATCTTTATTCAGAGTAAACAAACAAACCATGTTTATAGCCAACATAATTACACGAACATATGAAGATTTGTGAGATTATGGTCAGTTTAGCATATAAAATATACAAACAATTACTTTATATCAGATTTACTTATTTCAATAAGATTGTAATTTTCCAAAGTGGTGTATCTATAATGCCGTCTTTATTTGCATACATTGTGTCTGCCATCAATATTTCTTTCAATGAAGATCTCCATGCGAATAAGTATTTGTCGTAAAACGTTGCTTGCATAGTTTACTAATGTATTCTTTGTAGAAAGTGTGACAAAAATGTTTGATTTAACAATTTTGTGAACTATTCAAAGCAAAGAATATGTTGGATAGGTTATATTCTGGCTATATTATTTTCTCTTTTATAACTGTATGGCCTCTACATAAGACCTAGCCATTTCAAGAATGCATTTTAAAAGCAGTCAACTTATCTTTTTCAGGAGTAATCGCAAACGGCATTTATGCATACTTAATCTTTACCTAGATTCCTTTGATTGCTTTCATAAGACAGAAGAGCACACCTGCACTCACAATCACCCGAATCCTTAATCATCCACACATCCCCATAAAATGTATCTTGCCTCAGTAGATACTGCTCTGAAGCAAATTGTCAAAAAGTCAAAATAAGTGTTTTTAGCGTATCCATCGTAATACAAGTAACGGTTGCCAAGATTAAAAGGGACTGGGGACGATCTGGGAGAATTGTTGACGTCTGTCAAAATATAATTCAATCTTCGTAGTGTGTTTTAACCTCCAGTACACGGTATTAAATGGGTCTCATGTTATATCTAAATATATATACGGATTTGTTATTGTTGATTGATTTTATATTTCGATCGAACACTGGCAAAGATGTCACTATCTCTTACAGACGAGTATTACACTCAGTATCGTCAAACGCTTTGTTAACATGTACTCCTGGTTCTCTATTTGTATCATCTGATTTCTCGCTAAAAATAAAAATTAACATGTGAAATCTGTATAAATAACATCAACATACAAATAGTACACAAGTATACAAGTGCAAGAATGTATATGTATTCAATTAAATTCTTTTGCGTTGGTATATAATTGCATTTAATAACGAAGAGTTTGAGAGTGAACCTTTGGAAACGGCCGAACACGACACATACGAAATATTGCAGTCTCGGGTTGATTGAGACAACGGTATTGTAATATAGTAGTACCGATCACGCCCTCTAGCCCCGGTTTGAGCAGAACTCAATATACATAAAATCAATAGTACATAATTTGTAATGTTGTAATGCCAATCTCGCATATCAACTCCCGAGCAGTTGCGTAACCAAGTGATCATTTTTGCTGCCTTATTGCTTAAATAAGTCAGGTGTACACACTCTCTGTCATTTCTTACACTTATATAACAAAAATGAATTAATAAGGATTACCCTTGTTTATACATTGAGTAACCCGTATGCGACACAAACGTAATATATTATAAAAGCATCTTAAAAACAAGACTTGAACGACTTTTCATTGAAACTCATTACTATATTAATATAGGCAGAGAGCGAATCTAGTTTGTATTGGCCTTCCTAAATATCGTTTGCACAATAAGAGAAAAAAATTGTTTTCGAAAATTCAGTATGGCTCAGTATATGCCTTAACATTATAACGCTATATTCACTAAGAAATCGCAGCTTCGATTTGAAACTTTGATCTTGAAAAATAGAGGTTAAAGTAGCTATCCCGCCAACAACAGCCACATTTAACATCATATGTACAACGTTTCTAAATCTACTGACGATGAGGTATATACATATCTTACACATTTTAACTCATAATTCAGTTTACGCCTTTTTCAATCGAGGGTATTTGAGAACACGTTAATAAACATATACTTTAAATCGGCACATATATATTATTATATGATCTGAACACATAGACGGAGTTTTGGTACATGGTTTTGTAGTGCAATTTTGCTGTTATTTGGCGGGTTAGTTGCTTTAAACACTGTGATAGTAAACAGAAGCCAGAGCAACAAGAGAACAAACCGTTAAGGGTCCGACAAGAATAGATTAAAACAACAACATCAAGCGCTACCGCCCTATAAGGATTTAGATAGACGTCATCATAGGGTCGACAATCTGTCCGGTCATCGCACAATCAAAGAGGAAAGCATAGTGACGAACTGTAAATGGGTCCACCACACTTATTTCGTTTTTGTCTAAAATGATGCCCCCACATAATGGTTCCACTGGACTAAGCAAAAACAACAAAAACAATAACAACCACAACAACAACGGGACCAACTTTAACCACAGGAATCACCATTTGAACACATTTTGAAGAAATATTGCTCCTGTTTCAAATATGTTTTATGTAACTCTCTGCAAAACTACATTTAAACAAACTTGGTAGAGGACCACATAACATTATAACTAAACAGCTTCAATCCAGGGAAATAACTCTATTACTGAATATCAATATGAATTAAGTATGAGTTGCTAAAATTTGATTGTTCTTTTGCTACAAATCAACGAAATTCAAGGGTGCTACTAATCTGACGTAGTTGATTTTCGAATAGATTCAAGCTTTTAATGACATCCATAATCTAAGTTTGGTAAGGCAAATCGGACGAAAACTAATAAAATAAAAACCTTCTAAAGTGTTTCGCTTCCTCGATGGTCTCTGGCAGGTGCTTATGAAACGTCTCTGGCAGATAGATTGCCATTAGTCCAGCCACGATAGACAGAAATCCAAACACCATTTGAGGCAAGGCCTTACCAAAATGACCGCCCACCATTCTGTCCTACAAAGGTATAATTGCGTAGGAATAACTATCACCATACGCAATTCGTGTTGACAGTTAAATACATTTCTAAATCCCCAAGGCACTTGTCGATTATACAATATATACTGCTTATATGGTTGTAGTAGCTATAGTAACTTAAATAACATCTATTTCTAATATGTTAAACTCTACATATATGTATACAGTGAAAGCATGCGCTAATAAATCACATGCAGTCACTTGTACTTGGCACTGTAACTAAGATCATTGGTATACAAACACAAAACGTAAATATAGTGATGGTATAAACAAATGTTTAAAAAATGAAATATCTTGGACAGGTTTTAAAACTGTACAATACGATACATACCAGATCAGCAATATATGGTGCCAACATACCACCCACTCTTGCCATGCAGGAACATGAGCCCACGCCAGCGTTTCTTACAACAGTTGGAAAGAGCTCAGCTGAATATACATAAACTATGGCGAATGCTGCCGAGACACCAACCTTACCAACCAATGCTAGAACGGTCGTCAAAACTTGTAAATCTGCAATCATAAAACCAGAGGTACATCCAATGCTAATTATTTAGATCGGCAATATGCAATATAAACTACAACACTAAAAGATATAAAAAGTAGATATAAACATCGAACAGGGAAAATAGTTTTCAAGAGCGACGGTCAACCACAAATACACACAGAAACAAAGAACAACTTTAAAGATAAATAAAAAGCAAGATATCCCAAAAAACGGGAGAGTGTAAGTAAATATATCCTCGCCAGGTTATAATCTGTAACAAGCAAGGCAGCATTAAAAAGGCAACATAAGTAAAACACATAAATGATCATGTATATATAATATAAAAAGACAAAAGCCTAGAAAGCCACAAAGTAAGAACAAATTAACTTGGCAGAAGCCAGAGCAACAAGAGAACAAACAGTTAAGGGTCCGACAAGAAAAGATTAAAGAAAAACATCAAACGCTACCGTTCTATAAGGATTTAGACAGACGTGATGATAGTGATCTGTCCGGTCATCGCACAATCAAAGAGGAAAACATAGTGGCGAACTGTAAATAGGTCAACCACTAAACATGCAGTGCGTTGCAAAATGTGATTTTAATATGCCGAAAGTCAATTTTAACATATGCTGTTACGTCATATCAGGTTTTATCGTGTTGATTGCAACGCTAATAATGTCGCTAGTAAAATATTGGATGATATCTTAGTGAGACAACTAATCACAATTACGTATAATAGCTACATCCATGGGATCTAGGTAAATATATTAGAAGTAGACATAAAAGTCGAACAGAAAATGTAACATTCAAGTACCACAATCAACCTAAAACGCGCAAAGAAAGAAATAACTATTAAAAGAATAAATAACAGGCAATGTACATTACATCCTATATATAAAATGGTTGACAATAGGGCTAATGCATGGGAACGGTCAGTGACAAAAGGGCTATTTGGGGCGTTTAAACCAGGTTCTATGGGGCATCAAAGCTCATGCCTATCAAATAAAACGGAAATAATAAGGACATTTCCTTCAGACTATATCCTCTAACAATCTAGGCAGCATTAATAGGCGATATAGGTTTAACACAAAGATGATCATGTATATATGAATAGAAATGCAAATGCCTAGAAAGACACAAAGCATATATTCTATGACTGGGAAGAATCCAGAGTAACAAGAGTACAAACCGTTAAGGGCACAACAAGACATGATTGGAGGTAATCAATACATTTTACCATTCTCTCGGGATTTACGTAGATGTCATTATAGGACCCACAATCTGTCCGGTCATAGCACATTCAAAGGGGAAAGCATGGTGGCGAACTGTAAATTTGTCAACCACTAAACATGCGGAAAAAAGCGTCTATGAAAGGGATCTTACAACGTTTGCAAATCACGTCACCATAGAAGTAAGTTGTGATAGTCCTTGTCTCAAAAGAGGTTTTAAATTACTGTTATTCTATACAATTATTCGAACCCTGGTAAGAAAACTATGCAAACGTTTTTCATTTTTTTTTTTAAATTTATGGTTACGGTAGCCCTGATGGAGTATCTGTTTAGTTATACGCAGGTTATGAATATTAAAGTTCTTTACTCGACTACAATTTCCAGTAAACGAAAAAGTTCAGAAAAGCACTCCCCCATTAGATGTTGCTCTGGGAACATCCTCGTCTAAGTAGTATCCGATAACTAACGACATCGAAATTAAAATCATCTCTTTTATCATACATTTTGCTTGTAATTACTCCTTTTCAATTGAGATATGCAAATCAAGAAAAGAAGCGACAGTATCAAAAATATTAAATCGGTTAAGTTCTGAGGGGAATATATTATTTACCACAGTAGGAAAGCAAAAGGTTGTCAGTGCTTAATAAATCACCCATATACCGAGAGATGTTATAAAAGGTTTCCTGTCTGAGTAACTGGTAAAACACTCAACAAATATTGTTCATAGCAATACAAAACCAAATCTGCGACAAGAGGTGCATGGTAAGTACCCAGTGCACGGTTAGTAGGGTCACCAACATTTTGACTATGAATAGTAGTTCCTGACGAAAATAAATCATCAGCCACATGACGTATGTAATCAAATGCGTGTGACTCATTTCATAAACCGGCTTGATCAATACACTGTATAATACAAGTGAATGCATTATTTGTCACTTGTCCAGTCATATCTTATTTCCAAAATGTTCAGTTGAAGTAATATCACTTCAAATAATACAATTTAATGTTCACTTTTTTACATAAACATGTACACCTTTTAATGGTGCATGATATGACATCTGCGTTGAGCCTTACCTTTCCCGCCATAAACCATAGGAAAGATGGTTGATATGCACCCGAGTCCGCCGATTATCATGCATGACACTAACATTGGCTTGCGGCCGGTTTTATCCAACCACAGTATAACTATGGTATTAGCTGGCAGGTCCACAAGGGACTGGAGGAAGAAGTTAAGAAAAATGTTGCCACCAATATCACCGCTGTTTAACGTCAGTCCATAGTATACCAGACAGACGACGATCCTGAAATGCAAACTCAATGATTTATTAATTGTAAGCATATATATGACGGTTTTTTAATACATAAATAGAGACTACACTACAGTAATTATACTTTTATCAAATAGATAATGATTCGTAAATTGTGCGCGAAAACGAAAAGATTTAAATTCCTTTCCCGTGTTTACCAGCATTTTGGTTGTCCTCGTATTTTTTCCAGTACAGATATTTGCGTGAAGCTTTTTGACAAATGAAAGTAGAAAACTAAGAAACAACTTCAAAGGACCTATTGAGAGAGGGCTTGCTGAATAAGTATACGAGTCTACTTAATGTATGTGTTATTTTAATTTCTCAAATATTTTCATAATATCTGCACTGTTTAGCTAGTAAAACTGGTGCCCAAGATCATTGTTAGTGCTATAGAAAGAAACGGAAAGTCATTTAAGTGCTCCACCGCTGATAGTCACGTACTAATTTTACATTTATTGCTCTTTACTCTTATATCTACTTATCACTATGCCGAAACAAAGTGTATTTATCCTCGTTGCATACATTAGTAAGGCTAAATATAGAGCGATATTAAAGAAAAAGCTAAATAAATTGCAATTATATTACATCAACAGGAATGAACATACCCTATCCTTCGTAGGCATGGATAATTCTTACCTACCTTCCATTTGAAACATTTTGTAAAATTAAATTTTAGTGATTAATCAATAGAAACAAATTGGAAATCATAGAAATTAAATTATCATGTCAAACGTAAGCAAACCGCGCATTGAGAAAGACAACTCCTGTTTTACCAACCAGTTAAAAAAGATGATCAACGTCCTTATTGCCAGCCTTTTTGTTGAAAACATTTGCCAAAGTCTGCCCTGTGGAATCTCTTTGCCACTTTTGAGCACCTTGTCAATGATCGAAGGATTAAGTGTCACATTGTTCATCTTGGCTGCCTTTTCAATTATTTGTTCGGCTTCTTTCAGTCGACCCCGACTGTATAACTAGCGTGCAGATTCGGGAAATATGCTTAAATGAAACGCAAATCGGAAGTGTTAGTATATAACGCTGGAATAACAACAACAGAACACAGCAGATATTCATCAACGGGAAGTATATTAATACTAATATCCGTACAGAAGTCACGGCAATATAAGTATTCATACCAAAGTGCAATAATTCCGCTTGGCATATTCCGCCAGTATACTTAAACTAAAAACGCGATGTTTCTATCCGCTATATTTAAGTACACAGCACGTCGTAAATGAGAAAGAAATGGTCCTATAGAAATTACAGCACACGAACGCAATGTCACCGTAGATCTGCACATTACATCCTACAAAGAACAAATTAATTAAACAATGAAAATGACAATACACAACACAAAGTGTGGTGAAGACAGGGTTACCCACTTGGAACGGTCAGTAGGCAATATGGCACACTGGTTAGCTTAAATCGATTTTATATGTACACAGCCTCGTCTTCAGCGCTCAAATTGACAAACCTGTGTAAATAAAAGTACATCCCATCAACAGTAAATCTCTAACAATAAAGTATTTATTTAAAACTACTACATGTACTCACATCCAGTACAGCTGAAACAATATCCCCGGTGCTGCGCATACAATCTGTAAAGTTGACCAGTCCCTAATGGCGTATCCTAGTCCAGCGAGTATCAGATTTCCAGCGACCCACGTATAAGCCCCTATCATTCCAGCGAATCGTCTCGAGGACGGACCCACAAATTCCATACCTACAATATATTGTTATCATCTAATTACCATTGCTTTCATTACCATACCACCTTCTACGCCGTTTTACCCCCACTTTATAGCGGCCTGTATAAGGCCTCTTCCCCCATTCCCCCCTTTTTTTTAAATCATGCAGTTTTTTCCCATTTTGTAAATTTCATTCCCCATTGATTGATTTGTCCCCAATTTAGGCTAAAAGGCCCCTTCCCCAAAACAGGTAAAAAGGCTCTGACCACTTTAGGAAACCGTTACAGGTGTGTTTCTCATTTTTGTATAAAAAGTACAGCATAGTAGTGTATAGTGCTCGCTTGTGTCCTTTTCCCCTTTGAAATGTCTGGTAGTTTTGTTTTACCTAAAACAGATGCAAATACTTGTGTGTCTATTGTATTTTTCTCAATGTGTATTTAGTTGTTTTTAACGACATTTTAGAAGTATGCGGTTACAACTACAGAACAGTGTGACCTACCATTCACGAGTACTGCATTAAGTTTGTCACTACAATGGAGAATCTCGAATAGCGTAGTTCATGTCTGTAACAGCCTTTTCTTGAAACGTTAACTTTTCCAAATATGGGAATTTATTATATACCTTGCAGTGAAATAGTGGATTTTATGATTAAAATAAATCTTATATTTTCATTGTTTATATTTCACATGTGAAATACCAAAAATGACGTAATGCTGCTGGTGACGTTGTTGTTTTGATGTAGTATGTATTTTTCTGCATACGTTTCAATGTTGTGAGAATATAATCTATAGATTATTTGTTGGTTTGTTGTGAATATAGAATTTGTTTTCATTTCGAAGTATAAAGAACTCGTGAAAATATGTTTTCTCAATTCTCGACGAAAACAAAACCTATATTCAACCCAAACCAACAAATATCCGGTGTACCTTTTAGTGTTATTTCTGAAATCACCTAGCCAGACCTTGTCCGACTCACTATTATTCCGCCAATTTATCTATGCATAAAGCATCTGACCCAAGAACAAATATAGCTGATTTTGTGTCATCCTTTTCGGAGAACACCTCTAAAAGTGTCCATTTAAATCGTTATATATAATCACTGACGGGGCATTTTGTGACACAAGGTACTTCATAGCTTCAATATAAACGTCAATGGATCATCGGCCAAACTTAAGCCAATACAACTAATTGGCATCCTAACAAAACAAATTGCTCATATTTACTAAGTATAACATTATGAGTCGAGTAACTCTAGAATGGACTGCATGAAACAATCAAATCTAGATTAGACTAATAGAAACAAATATAGTAATCACTATTGAAAACCAGCGAATCTAGCATGGTCGCCTTGAAACAAGCCAATCATGCATGGAAACCAACAACTCTAAGAAAGACTACTGAACATAATCGAATGGATTTAATGCCAACATTGTCTAGAATTAACTACTAGGAACAAGCAAATTTAGCAAGCATATACTACTAAAAACAAATACATGGAGCAAGCATGTACTACTAGAAGCAAGCAAATATAGCTAGCATGTATCAATATAAACAAAGAAACTGTAGCATGTACTACTGAAAACAACTAGCATGGACGGAAATCAGGCAAATACCTATGGGCTTCTAGGAACAAGCAAATCTACCCTTAGTCTACTGAAAAAAAGCAAATTAAATGGTAATTATTTTATCGTCTAGCATATTTTACTAGGAATAAACAAATCTAGCAAGGACTTTTAAGAACAAATAAATATATCAGGGGCTAATAAGAACAAAACAATCTATCATGAACTATTAAATAAAATTAAATATAAAATGGACCTCTAATAAAACACACAGTCCTATCAAGGTCTGCCAGAACAAACAAATCTACCAAGGACTACTGAGAAAAAATAATCCAGCACGCACTACTGGAAACAAGCAAATACAATAGTAATATCAATTTTGTCTAGCATGTTCTTCAGAAACAAAGCATTTGAAATAGCAGTGCAATTATCGCAAAGAATTTGCCACTTGAAAAAAAGCAAAGACAGACTAACAAAATGATATGGCATGAACTATGAAAGAAATATAAGTTTATCACGTTATTATTCAGCAATTTAGAAACTTAAGCAACCCTAGCATACTTTACGATAAGAGTTAAGAATATACAATGGTGTACCTTATACAAATATACTTTGATTATGTTTTGCTTTCACCCCGCCTAAAGTATTGCTAACGCGTTTTGTCAATGTTATATTGTTCAGATACCGCGTAGATAAATTAAACCAAGTATTATGGTAGGAGTCTGGATTTAGTTGTGTATCAAAGCATTCCGCCGTTATTTAAAAAATAGTTAAAGTATATTAACTGATTTTGACAATTGATATTTAGAAATCCTAGGCTATCAAGTAAATACAAATGAAGACCAATACATGCCTTTTTGGTTACATTATTACATATATAGTTATAGAGTTGCTTGTTCCTAGTTGTCCATGCTAGACAATGATGGCATTTACATTTCAAAAGTTTGTGTCCAGTGATCTATGCGTACTAGGCGATGTTGGAAATAAGCAACATTTCCTTCCAATAATATAGTATTCTATTGCTTGTTTTAAACCGTTTAGAACCCTTTAAAAGGCTTTAAGAAATGATGCCAAACTAAATTTTACTTTGAGTGTTATTTAAACAACGAATATGTTAAGATGTTTCCACTAGTACTTATTTAATTACACAAAGCGACGGATAAAAAGGCATGCATCGAATTTTGATCAAACTAAGTATAAAAGCTTCAGGTTCACACTTGTTTTTATAATATCGTCAACTTTGTAAACGGTAAGACATATAATTACTCATTACGAAGGCCGGCATGAAGGTACCAACGGCGAAGAAGCCGACGCAAAAGGTGAGGATTATGTAGACTGGATAACTCGGTGTCCATGCAATACTCAGGGCTGCGCACCAGTAGAAGAAGGCCGATACGCACAAACACGTCTTACGCCCAAACCTAACGTGATAAATTAACAAGTTGTTTTCATGATTGTGTTTATTTACGATGTTGAATGTTCTGTTTATAATGGGTTCTGTAATTCAAGGTAATTTAAATAAATAGCATGTTTATGTTTTTTGTTGGCTGTTTATGTTTATATCTAGGACATAAACTTATAAAAAATTATATTGCAGTATAGAAACAAGACTTTGTGAAATGTATTTCGAATTCTAGTGCCTGCACCACCACAAATATCTTCAAACTTTTAAGTTATTGTCTTACTGCCGTTAAAGATCACGTTAAACAATATTGTGCTAAATCATATGAAGAATCTGGGATTAATTTATTTTGGTCTATTAAATATTCAGGAGACGTTCTTGATAAAATTTGCAATAAACGCCAAGTTTCATCTATAAGCAACTATGTCTCCTCTACACTATATACAACATTACCGCATCAACTTATCAAAACCAAGCTTATTGTTTTTATTCAAACAACTTTTGCTAAAGATAAAAATTCGTGTTTGGCCAGTAATACTAGTAAAGCGTTTTTTACTAACGGAAGTTTAGACAATTACACTATGTGGACTTGATAAGAAGTTTGTGAAGCACTCATCTTCCTATTAGATAATAATTTCGTCAGGTATGAAACTACCGTTTATAGACAAAGTGTTGGTATCCATATGGGTACGAACTATGCACCCCTTGTCACATGTTTGTTTTTATATTGCTATGAAAGGGATTTCATGTTGAGTCTTTCACCAGATACCCAGGCAGATTCCTGAACCTGTTTTAAACCACCAACGGCCTTTTTTACCACTGACCGTTCCAAGGCGGTAGTCCTATTGTCAACCCTTTTGTGTTTGTGATGTCTTATTTCGCCTTTGATTCATCTTTAAATTAGTTCTTAGATTCTGTGTGTGTTTGTAGTTGACTGTCGTCCTTGAATGCTGCTTTTCCTGTTCGATTTTTATATCTATATTTATTGAAGCCTTTAATGACACCTCTTGGTATCTGGATGACATACTGAACATTGGCAATCCTTTTTTTTCTACTATGGTTAATGGTATATATCCTAAAGAACTTCAACTTCACAAAGCTAATATATTTGATACTAACGCTTTTTTCTCGATTCACATCTCTCTATTGAAAATGGTGCAATAATTAGCAAAATCTATGACATGAGAGATGATTTTGTTAGTTATCCCAATTTATATGGGGATGTTCCTGGGCAACTTCTTATGGTGTCTATGTGTCGCAACTTATTCGTTTTTCTAGAGCATGTACACGAGTTGAGGACTTTAATATTCGTAATCTTTGTATAACTAAAAAGCTACTGCATCCGGGCTACCGTTACCATAAACTTCGTAAAACTTTTGCAAAATTGTATTATCGTAACCCTGATCTACTTTCCAAATATAAAAGTAATTTAAGAATTCTTCTGTCTGCGACAAGGACTATCACAACCTAACAACACCTCTATGATGACGTGATTTACATTTATAAACTTCGTAAGATTCTTGGCATATATTTTGCAAATAATTTCACCATTTTCAATAGAGAGATCTAAAACAAACAAGAAAAGAAGCGTTATTATCAGAAATATTAGCCTTGTTAAGCTGAAGTTCTTTAGGATAAATATTATTAACCATAATTGGAAAGAAACGGTTGTCAATGTTCAATATGTCATCAAGATACCGAGAGGTGTCATTAAAGGCTTCAATAATATCTGCCTGGGTATCTGATGAAAGACTCAACATGAAATCTTTTTCATAGCAATATAAAAACAAATCTGCGACAAGTGGAGCACAGTTCGTACCCATAGGGATACCAGCAATTTGTCTATAAACGATGGTTCCATACCTGACGAAAATATTATCTAACAGGAAAATGAGTGCTTCACAAACGTCATGGCAAGTCCACATAGTGTAATTATCTAAACTGCGTTAGTAAAAAACGCTTTAATATTATTACAGACCAAACATGTAGTATTTACCCTAGCGAATGTTTTTTGAATGAGCGCAATAAGCTTGTCTTTAATAAGGTGATGTGGTAAGGTGGTATATAGTGTAGAGAAGTCATAATTGCTTATTGATGAAACTGGACGTTTATTGAACATTTTATCAAGGACATCTCCTGAATTTTTTATAGATCAAAATAAATTAATCCCAGATTTTTCATAAGTTTTATCGCAATATAGTTTAACGTGATCTTTAACGGCAGTAAGACAAGAAGTTAAAAGTTTGGAGACGTTTGTTGTGGTGCAGGCTCTAGAATTCGAAATAAAGCGGGCCTAATACGGATTTTTATGTAATTTAGGAATCCAGTACATAGTAGGCAGTTTATTTTGCTTATCGTCTACACCAGCCTTGAAGTAGTGCACCGAGTAATATGTGCGGAAACAACATCATCCTCAGTAGAATTTACGGGAGTATTCGAATTGGTGCTGCCGAGTTACAGAGATAAAACATTGACGTAATGAAGGCGTCAAACAATAATTATATTATTAGTTGCTTTATCTGCAATAACTAAAACAAATTTATTATGAAATTTCTGAATTCTCAATTTTAAATTACGAATGGAAAACCTAGGTCTCGGAGGAAGTAAAGAGGGGTTAGCATTATAAAAGTTAATACGTGTATCTATAATTGTATTGACTTTTTCCAAGTAGTAAGCGAGTTTGGGTCCGCATGTTCTCTACGACACCATTTAATACTAAAATGTTCAATGGAGTGGGCGACAGGCATTACAATCAATAGTTTATTAATATATAGTAGTTTTAGAAAATGCCTGACGTGATCAGACTCCGTGAAAATATGGGGTCGGAGAACGTGTTGTGTGTAGCTTTGAACTATGGAAGCAGTGTTATACAAGGGATCTGTACGAATGCAAATTTTCTCTGCTTCCTCGTCGATCAACTTTAGTGAAGACATTGACAAAGAGGTAGACCGTGAAAGCATAGAGTGCTTTCCAGACTGTTTAAAAATAGTATGTTAATCAGCGATAGAAATAATTACACGCGATTTACGTTTGATGTTACCATTATGCCTTAGACCATGAGACCTAGATTTACGCTTTCGAATAGAAAATATAGAAAAATGTCAATATTAGGATCTTTTGAAATAGTTCCTTCTTGATAAATATTGTCATTAAGGCCGAGTTGATATGGTGTCTGTAAAAAAGAGTATGATAATGGACCTTTGGAAACGGCCGAACACGACACATACAAAATATTGCAGTCTCGGATAGTGCAGTGTGGCGGCTGTAAAAAGTCTCCCCGTGCTACGAATCAGTAGTGTTATATTTTACTGGTCCTTTGTGACCAACGAGCCCAATATAGGTGGCTTTGAAGTAAAAGACCGCTTAAACCGGTGCTAGGGGGCGTGAGAAGTGTTGCTTCTTTCATTACTTCTCATGAACAGACTCAATAAAACCGAATCTGCTGCTTTATTCTCTTAATTGTGTTTGTTGCTCTCAAAGGATCACCTTTATCAGTATTTATTGATTGAGACTGTTCATGAACGGTAGTGAAATATGCTAGTTACCGCTCACAACCTCTAGCCCTGGGTTGAGCAGAACTCAATATTAATAAAATCAATAGTACATAGTTTTAACCATCCCGAAGATGGCATGCATATGGCGGTGAACATAGAGATTTTCCTCCCCCATGTCCAGCGGCGAATGGTCCCAGTATCTAACAAAATTCTAAGCCCCGAAGAGCGAAATAAACAAAATGAAATTTAGTTGGGAGCAGTGGTTATGAAGCCTGCATATCACAAGTAACAGCCAAAAGACTAACTTAAAAAGCAGACAACGTATCATATGAGTGGTTAAACAATACCCAGAGCATTTTATTGACCGAATCGAAAATTAAGTAAGAAACAAAAGCAATTGAAAATGTACAACCGTATAACTAAATATAAGTATCGGCCTCAACGATCTCCAAAGATCGAATGAATAACTTTCCTGTAAGTTTTTCATCCACTTAATTTAGTTCTGCAATATGTCTAGCTTTTATTTTAAAGCTTTTAGTAGCATCATTATCAAAAAATATATATTCGTCCGGTTGAACTGTTACGTTACTAAAATTATGACCTGACTGACAAAAGTGTTGGTGCAAGTAATTTTTTAACTTTTTTGGATTACTTGCATTATATTTGTGTTCACAAAATCGAACTTTTAAGGATCGACCTCTTTGTCCAACGTATTGTATACCGCAACGTGGTGCATTTCAAGTCAGAACATAAATGCCGTGAGCTGTACGTCAATCAACATTTGAAGCTAGACATACATTAAACAATCTACCATTAACAGCTGATTTAATGGTGGACTTGCAAGATAAATAATTGCAACAACTGCACCTCTGAGCATTGCACTTATTAATAGAGTTAAACACCCTGCGTCTTGAATGAACTAAATGATTTTTGAAAGGAGACTATATAAGGTATTTCCTCAAAACAGGTGATCCTAGAGAAGTTACGGAAACTTTTGAGTCATTTTTAAAAATCCTAGTAATATTATGAGAAGGAACATGAAACGAAGTTGCCGAATGAAGATTTAAAGGTGTAAGGCGTACATATGGTTTAGTTCTAAGAAATGAAGAGTTACTTTGTGGAATTTGTATTGATGACGCAGAGTGTAACCGAAGAGGTGAACGATTTATTTTAAGAGTTTTAACTAATATACTCATTATTGTTTGGGTTTTTTTGTTGTTTTTTTGAGAGTAATAATACCATTCTGTGAAAAGCGAAATAAGGGCCAATTAGTAGTTATTAAAGATACGAAAAAATCGTATGAAAGATCCATAAGAAATAATATTAGTAAACTTACGGGCTGTTAAAAGAGGTCCAAAACTCGACGTCAGTGTCTAATACAAGATCATGAGGAAAGTTAAGGAAAACCTTAATAAAATGGGCCAAAATGTATTTCATGTATTTTTTATTTACAACTTAAATATCGTTTTTACTGATATGTGTTTGTGTATTGTTTGTAACCTCTATTAGATTTTAACACCATTTTTGTAGATTGCCGAATGACATATAAACAAAAGACATATACAACAATAGGAAACTTCAATAGTTAGCCAAGTGATACAATTTAAAAGAAACGGACAGACTGAGTAAGTATCGAACGGAGGTCTGCATGGGAAAGAAGAAATGACAATTGAAAACTAGATTGTTACACGTTTCTTAGTATATTGTTGATTAGGTGAAGTCCAGCTTCTTCCTTTTTTCAGCTCATTAAGATTAAATTAACAAAAACAGGTTTACGATTAAATACATTACCGGTCGGATATGAGTCCTGTGATAAAAGAGCCAAGGAACAGACCACCGAAAAACATCATCTGAGCATTAGCTTTCATTATCGACCGGTCACACATCATGTCTAACTGGAACAGAAAATAATCACATTTTCCTCTATTAATGTAAGATAACAGATTATCATCAAATTAGGTATAAGACATGTGCGCAGAACTCCCGTATTCTATTTTAGCTCGTTTGATGTATTTGTATGTTTGGTCTTCTTTTTGGTGTTCTTTTTATTTTTGACTCCCTTATTAGTAATATTTTCTACCTGTTGTAAGAACCATAAATATCCATGGAGGAAGGCAGAATGGTATACAATAAAAAGTGTTTTTAAGAGTTACCTTAGCTGCCAAAGTTGACTCCCAAATTGATTTGTCGTACACCCAGTGCTGGCACTTTTCCGTGATTCTCTCGCCATCATGTGATACCTCAAATATGTGACACTGGTCATACTTAACATCCGGATCAGACGATAATGGGATGGTTTGATTTATCAACGACTGATGTAGGTCGTCTTGTACGGCATACGTGTCGTTGTCCACGCCTGGTATTGAACATCTGAAACAATACAATATCACCCATGTTGTGATTTGTCAAGTATAGATTTATCTAAGTTATTTAACTTGAGTAATCAAATAATATGTTGAACTGGTTTTCTTATAAAAAAAACGTTACCTCTAATACATCTAAATAGGTTGTTCTCTCTAATGTTATCGTATGCTAGATATTTTGAATTAGCAAGTTTCTCGCGCTCTATATTATTTTTATTTATTTATTTCTTTTGTATACAACATTACATTAAAAAATACAATTATTACACAAATTTAAACAGCACATAACAGTTAAATTGCCTAACACTGGTTTAGATAATATTAAATATATTCTATGACTATATTTTAAGAGGTGTAATATGAAGGAAGGGAAATAAGGAGTATTAGGAGAGAATAATGTAAGATAATAGATAATGAGTTTGCTAGAGAGCATCGTTGGCCAGCCCACGTGTTGTTAATAATTGTCTCCAAGTTTCTTCAAATTTATTAAGAGTATCATTTTTAAGGGCAGTGTTCATTTCTATGTTAATCCTATTGTTAAATTTTCTTAAGAACGCTTCAAATTTCGGTATCTCATCTTTATATTTAAATTTATATATGAATTGTTTACCCAACATGGTTATGTAAGTAAATATTTTATCTCGTTCGCCAAAGTAAATATTATATTTATTTAATTCGGTAATCATGTCTGTTCTCTCCATCCATAAACCGCATTTATTCCAGAAATGTTGCTTCAACATACATTCCCAGAATAGATGGTCTAAAGTGTCGATTTCCATATTACAGAAGGTGCAAGTTGGCATTTATATAAAAAATATTTGTGGCATTATTCCTATATTTAAAATTGTTCTGAAACATTTGTAAGTTATTATCTTTACTACATCTGAATGTGTTTCTATAAATGTACCTCAAATTCATAGTAGTATGTGAAAATATATTTTCACACATAATTTGTGATTTCGATTTTTTGTCATCTTTTAAATTATCAATTTGAACTTTCGTGAGATATCTATTGAGTGAGTTTGAAGGTTTTCCCATAAGCAAGGGTGCCGCTGCCAAAATATACTTTAAAAAACAATCTTCGTATCCAACTCTACGGATTACCACAGTGGTAATTTAAATCATAAATAATATACGTATGCTACCTAGAAGAGTAACATATATTTTTAGATAACTCTTCACTATTATTTATAACAAGCAGTTCCAAAGTTGACAATAGCCGGACATTTTATTTATTCATACATGGTCATATAGCACATTGCTAAATAAATTAGAAAGAATCCACATTAACTTAAAGGTTCCTCATGAGCTATATACCCTTTATATGTTCCAAGTATACTTATATTTACCAAGATATCTTTTTTAAATTTAACAAGCAGATACATGTTTAAGTTGACACTAAATAATAAACCATTATCTACATCAGCGACATAGCTTAAAGAAACCTCTGTCGTAGCCTTACACCGTTACTATATATATTCAGCAAAACATCCGATTTTCAGGCGAACATTCTTCTCCATCAACAATGTGTTATAACTGATTTAATTTAGAAAAACATACTGAAAAACATGCACAGCAGTACAGAAATAATCAAAATAATATGTTTACGTAACAAGCTATTTAACCAAAGTTTGCACACATATATAGGTTATTCTCGAAAGACCAACATTTTGTCATATAGCAATAAACATTCTTTCATAAACATCAGCATTACTGAAAATACAACAAATACACATTCATACATACATCTTAATTCGCACAGCCTCTACTGGGTTCACATGTTTTTAATAAAACTGATAGAAAGTAGCATACTCAATTCATAATGCGTATAGCCTTTGTAATTAGTATCCTATGTACATACTTGCATGTAACATGTGTAAAGTGGAGACAATGGAAGCAATATGTTTATGATTGAGACACATACTGCAGATGTGTCAATATGCATCCTTGTAGAGCAAAGACAACCCGTTATAAATATGTATAAACTATTCGATGTAGTGTCCTATATTTGTTCATCATTGCTAATATTGTATATGGACCTTTATCTGTGGCCTGTAGGCAATACAAACCATCATCAACACAAAACAAAAACGATTGTCAAAAACGTCCATCAACATATGATACTGAGGAATATACACTCGTCAGTCACACTTCCTACTTCTATTCCATTGCACTTCATCAATACTCTGTATCATAGTCACATGTATATAGCTTCTGTGTATGACAATGTACCTTCAATATAAGACACAAACAACCCTCTTCACCCGGTATCTTGCTACAATGTTTTCACAAAACGCTTACTAAACACTTAATCAAATAATCATGTATTGTAATTCATGCATTTGCTGTTTAAATCACTTGAACCTACTTATATTAGTTTATCAAACCTATTATTGAAAACAAATCTGCCATGACATATTTAATATTTAGAACACAATATAGCTACAATCTGAATGATCCAGTCATGATCAAATATGCATCCGTTATAATCGGGCTGTTAGAATGTTTGCCCACGCACATGTTCATATTTAGAAGTTGGTTGAATTCACTTCGGCGTCTCATTTACTTGAGAACCAACTACTATTTGGGCTACATTTCTGAAAAAAGTGCCTCTGTGTATTATTCCTTGTACGAAGGACAAAAACTGCTCATCAATAATAAACACGAGAGGCATCACAAGGAGCAATAAAGGCTTGCTTTTATTTGTTTAGTGTTTAGATAAAGGCATGTTTTTATTTGTTAAGTGCTTATATAAAGGCATGCTTTTATTTGTTTAGTTTTTATATAAAATGATATATAGGGTCCTATAGAAACCACAGCGTCCGAACGCAATGGCATCGTAGGTCCGCACTGTACTGCAAACAAGGACTTGAAACTACAATGAAAGAGACAAAAAACAACAGAAATGGTGGTGAAGATAGGATTACCGACTTGGAACGGTCAGTAGGCAATAAGACCTACTGGTAAGCTTGAATCGATTTTATATGCGCACAATCCTCGCTATTATCCTGTCTTCAGCGCCCAGATAGACAAGACAGTGTAAACAAAACTAAATCCCATCAAAAGGAAATCTCTAACAATAAAGTCCACATCCAGAGAAACCAACTAAAGATATACATAAAAAATAATAAACATCTCAGGATGTATCCAGAATCGTACTGAACAACCATAGTAGTTGCAGCTAAAGAGAAGACCAATCTAGTGTACGACCAGAAAACCCGAGGTACGAAAGCTCATGCACCCACCTCCATTAGTTGGGGTTTCAGTAGGTACAAGCATAGAGTCCCAAGAGGTAGTCCAGTCATCGCACAAGTGAAAAGTGAAGCGTAATGACTGACTGTAGAGTGGTCAATCACTAAACATGCAGTGCGCTGTAAAACCAAGGGGTTATATCCTTTTCTGACGAACTTCCTGATTAAATTTGTAAAGCGGTCAGGAAACCCGTCAGACCCCTTTAACTTTCGAAGTTTATAGACCACATCTCCACAAAATGAGGGTTGTGATATGCCTAGTCGCAGAAGTGTTTTAAGGTTGGTGTTGTACTTTTCCAGCAGGCCCTCGTTGCGGCGGTAGAATTTAGAGAAATATCTACGTAGTTTGTGATAACGAAAACCCTGCTGAAGAAGTTTACTTGTAATAACTTGATTACGATCATTGAAGTATATAACATCATTACACGCTCTAGCAAATCGAATGAGCTGGGAGATATACACCCCATATGAGGTAGCACGAGGTACATCTCCATCCAGGTGCATGCTTTTATTTGTTTAGTGTTTATATAAAGGCATGCTTTTATTTGTTTAATGTTTATATAAAGGCATGCTTTTATTTGTTTTTTTGTGTTAAGCGTTTATATAAAGGCATGCGTTTGTTTGTTTAGTGTTTAGTTATAGTTCCATTTCCGAAAGCGAAATGAATGGCTTTCAAAAAGTATTTTATACATACGCATATATACACACATATATATAGATGCATATACACACACACACACACATACCTATATATACATACATACATACACACACGTATACACCCATTCACATACACATACATACACATACGCACACATATACATACATACACATATATACACATATATACATATACATATATATATTTTGAGTTGTTCAAATATATACTTTTGTAATTCAGCTATAATGTATACTCTGCATTCGATTGAAACGATAGTTAACTCTATATAAACTATTTTCTTCCAAACCGTATTATGCTACTAACATCATAATTTACACCAGATTCATGTGTAACATACTGTAATGGTACCAATAAAAACCTGTATTTTACATGAAAAAACTCAGTGAATAGACACATCTCAATATATGTTGATTTTATTTTATTGTATACATGTCTATAACTCAATCGTATGTCTTCGCCGGCAGCATAAAAGAATCATTTGTTTAAAACTTGCTTTGTGTGTATACGGTAGAGGTTTGCTGCGAATACAATGTATTTGCTGTCACGTTTTTTGTATGAATGTCACACTTAAATCGTTCGCACGTTGTTTGCGTGGGTGGATATATAATTGCCCTGGCGTACATAAGACCTAAAGAGTACACTGTTTAGAAAAAGTTAGGTCTAATTCTCGAAACGTTATTTTACTATTTTGTCGGCCAACTGAACTCGAGCCACATGTGGTATTCTTCGTACGAGATTGATGAACTTTTCCCATCATTCTTCTATTTAACAAGGATTTTTCCCTCACTCGGCACTATATCTATATCAGTTTTATAAAGGGGGTATGTCCTATATTGGCAAAGTCGTCTATTACCCTGTTTTATTTCTTATTATGCAACTTCACGTCTACATTTGTAAAATGTAGATTTCAGTGTATGAGGCCAAAATGTTTAAATTAGTTGATAATAACCTATCAGTTCTCATCTCCATTCTACCTCTGTCTCTTCTATCTATCACATGTCTAGACAATAATAATGTCTCAGCGCGTAAGGTTCGTATTCATATACGCAATAAATGAATGTCTATATGTTTAGCAGTGCATTAACACATTTAATCATTGAATCTTATGCTTACAGTTGTTTTGCATTTTACACAACCTTTAAGATTACACTACTTAAAACAAGTTAATTAATTATTCCGTTCTAACATTTTGAACATCTGTCATCCACGTTAATATAAAGTGGTCAAGAAAAGTTACGGGAAAACAATGAATCCTTTTGTAACAACAACTTTGGAGGACAATAGGGTGAAAGTGAAGTTTGGTGCACCCAGCGGCATTGTTTTCCACTGACCGTTCCAAGGCGTAGCCCTACTGTCACCGCTTATGTTTTGTTTGTGATGTCATATGCCTTGCCTTTTATTTATCTGTGTAACTGTGTATGTTACTATGCGTGTTTTTTTGACTGTGGTCCCTGAATGCTACATTTCCTGTTTGACGTTGATATCTACGTTTGGGATCTTTTGAAATCTTTTGATTTCAATGATTCGATACCCACACTGGTTAATATTGCAACTTCGATTTTTTTAGCAATTTCAATTGGGCATTGAATGTTGTCCTTTAGGTGTTGTTTAAAGGGAGTACATCATGCTTTTCATGGGGGTCTAAGTGTCCGACTTAAAATTGACAAATATTAACATTTTCTATTCTACATGGCCAAAACATAATGAATGAGCCTAAAAATGATCATTGTTTGCAAAGAAATTGATTCAGCACAGTAATATGTGCTATCCTAGGTGATGCACCATGGTTAATTTCAGCATTTACGTCTGATTCCGTCCTAGCTATATGGTGTATTCAAAGTTTTGACATTAACAACATGGTTCTAACAGCATATTTTGATTGATATAAGTGTTTTATCATGAAATGGAACATTTTTATAATTTAAGATGTTCCTAGAAAAATCCTGATGTACCCCCTTTAAATTGTGTGTACATTACTACAAATTCATTCTTCAGTAAAATAACACAATATCATGACTTTGTCTTAGATAAACCATCTTCGAGGTCTAAATGTTGGAAAAACACATTATTATTGTCAATAACTAAAGACCGGCAAGAACATTTGTAAAGGTAAATGACTGTAGATTATTTAGTGAAAAACCAGTATCAATATGACGAGGAGTTGGTATTACTGCGTGCTATTATTTCACAAAGAGATATAACACAACAAGACGACAAGAGGATCGTCAAACATGAACATTTAGTTAAAATAATGAAATTATTAACTTGGTTTTACGCAAGTGTAAAATGACTGCCCGATATAAAAGTGAACAATGAGTATGATAACTTTCAGTCATAGCAAATGTAGGTATTCTTTAACTGCAGTTAATATACGGTTAACTGTACTGACATTTTGAATTTTGCGCCTATATATCAGTCGATTAACGGTCGCAAAGTGTGTTTAGTGGAGCCGTTAAACACAATTTGCAACCGTTATAAATTGTATAATATTTTTGTTGTTTTGGAGTGAATAACAGATTTTATCACATAACTTACAGTTGAATAACTCCATTCTATATTTTCTTTTCGATATACCACTGTTATATAAGTATGCAAATGAGCCTTGTATGCGCTGTCAAAAAATCCATAATGACTATGATCCAATTCTCACGGTTTATGTCGGTTTCGCGTGTTAAAGCGACAGGCAAAATGCAATATAAGTCGATACGTGAGTTATGTGATAACGGCAAGAGCCTCGCATTATATCATTTTGCCAACTCGTTTAATAAATTCAATAATGAATGCGTACTCATGTAAGATCCTCTATTTATTTTATATCGAAGTGATCAAACTTCAATATTTTCACTCATGTTTCGCATTCGTGAAAATGTAAGGTTTCCTCACTTCTCGATAACATAAAATATGTTATTCATTCCAAAACAACTAATATCCGCTATTTATTTAAAACAAAATATCGTAATTTACAACAGTAACAGTTTCATTGGCTGGTTTCCCAATCGTAAAAAGTGGGCCAATCCTGTAACGTTTCGCAATCGTACGAAACCATGAAACTGTTCGAGATATGCAAATGATTGACTTCCGTCAACCGAGATATACTGGATCAGACCATTTTAATACTCGGGAGAAAACGGTAGTTTATACCACGTAAATTGTTTTTATACCATTTGACTGCGTCGCTATTTATGTTTTACAAATATTGTAACAATTGCGTCAAACATAAAACACAGTCAATTAACATGAGCAGCTATGAAAACCACTACAGAGATGGTTGCCTAAAGGCAACCGAATTACATGAAGAATATGTGTATTAAACCTAGAGAGCTAGATAAATATAAGTAAATTATAATTTTTTTACCTGTGAGCTGGAATAGCAAGCACAAAAACGGAATTAATAAACAAAAGTCCAGAATACAGACTGCTGACGCTGGCGACATAAACAACATATTTCTGGTATGGCCCAAAGTCGCCAATTTCTTTGTATATTAGATCAAAATCCATCTTCTAACAACCACATACACACAATAAATACATTCAGATGTTTGTCTTTGTTTTTGCCACTTTTAATTTATTCAGATGTTAATTAAATAAGGCCAACACGTTTCTATTTCGCTTGGTTTGGTAATATGCGTTGTTTAATGGCCCATCAACACGCATCTTAGGCAATTTGAGAAGGCCCAGAGAGAGAGAGAGAGAGAGAGAGAGAGAGAGAGAGAGAGAGCGAGTATATTACTGGGTGAGAAAATGTGCAGCGACCGAAGTTCTAACACGGTACCTGGTTACTTAAGGTTGTCCTGATACACCGGACCACATGGTATACTGACACCGGCGAGATCAGTCCCTTGCGCTACCCTTACTATGCTGAATGTCAAGCAAGGGAACTACTAGTTCCATGTTTACCACTTCATATTACATCATTGTCAAACACGTTGTGACTGATGAACTTCTGGTTACCTCATTGCCAGCATGATATGGCTGATGTACGTCAGACAACCTTATTGACAACCATGATGTGACGCATGTTTGTCAGATTACCTCATTGCCGACCATGAGATAGCTTATATATACGTCAGATTATCTTAATGCCGACCATGACGTGGCTTAAATATACGACAGATTAACTCATTGCCAACCATGAAGTGGTTCATGTACGTCAGATTACCTCATTGACATACATTATATGACTGATGTACGTCAGCCTACCTCATAGCCATCCATGACGTGGTTCATGTACATATGATTATGGCTGATGTACGTAAGATTACCTCATTGCCAACCATGACCTGGCGAATGTACGTAAGATTAACTCATTATCAGCCATTATGTACGTCAAATTACCTCAATGCCAACCATGACGTGGCTTATGTACGTCAAATTACCTCATTGCCAACCATGAAGTGGCTCATGTACGTCAGATTACCTTATTGTCCGTCACGATATAGCTGATGTATGTAAGATTACCTCATTGCCAACTATGACGTGGCTCATGTACATTAGATTACCTCATTGTCAGCCAAAATATGAATATGTCAGATTATCTCATTGTCAACCATGATGTGACTGAAATACCCGTCAGATTACCTCACTGCCAACCGTCGTGTGACGGATGTACGTCAGATAACCTCATTACCAACCATCGTGTGACGGATGTACGTCGGATAATGTCAGTGCCAATCATACCGTGACTAATGTATACTTCAGTTTGCATCATTGCTAACCATTAACCCTTATTTAAACGTTCAATACAGAGACAAGAAGCATATAGACCGTGAGCCATACACTTTTTTGTTACCATCTCAAGGGACAAATTCTTACTAGTACCATGTTATTGAGTACCTTGTAGAGAAACAAAAAATCCATGATAGCAGTGTGAACAGGGTAGCTGATTCCTGTTATTAGAGTTATCTCCCCCTTTTAAGCAAAACTCTTGTTTCTTTAAAAAATCGTTTTCGCTGAAACTAGAAGAGCTACAGGTCTAATATTTTGCATGTATTATACATTTAGGGTCCTCTACCAAGTATTTATAAAATGGTGACCCTAGGGTCAAATATGGCCCAGCCCCGGGGTGACATTTTTTCATACAGTTATATAGAAAATCTTTAAAAATAAATAATTTTCTCTAAAACTGTAAGAGCTAGAGGTCCCATATTATGCATGAAGCATAAGCTTATGGTCCACTAGCAAGTTTGTTAAAATGTTGACCCTGGGGTCATATCTGACTCCGCCCAGGGTAATATATTTACATAGAGTCATATAGAAACATCTTTAAAATCTCTTCTTTAAAAAAACAAGAGCCAGAGGTCTACTATTTTGCATATTGTACAAGCTTATGGTTCTCTACCACTTTTGTTCAAATCGTGACTCTGTGTCCAACTATGGCCCGGCTCTGGGGTTAAAGTTTTACAAAGAGTTATATAGGAAAGGGCATTAAAAATATTCTTTTTCTGATACTACAAGAGCTAGAGGTCTAATACGATGCATGTAGCATAAGAGTATCGATCTCTACCAATTATTTTGTTCAAATGGTGATCTTATGGTCAAATTTTGCCCGGTCCCGGGGGTCACATATTTACATAGAGATATGTAGGAACGTATATAAACATCTTCTCTGAAACTACAATAGCTAGAGGTGTAATAAGGTGTACCAAATAATTTAAATGGTGTCCCTTGAATCAAGCCTGGAATCAAATTTGAGCCCTGTCCCGCTTTTCTGATACTTCAAACTTTAAGGCTAAATAATAGTTCGCATGTACCATAAGCTTATGATCCTCTACCTAGTTTGTTCAAATGGCGACATTGGGGTCAAATATGGCCACTACGGGGTCACAGTTTTACAGATTTATATAAAGAAATTGTTGTTGTTTCTTAAAACATGAGAGCACTTTGAGACAAGGCGAGTGGGTCTCTTGTTTATGGCTTAAAGTCGTACACTTTTCATAAAATCACTTCAAAGTTTTAAGAGAACTGAAATATATAGAGAATGTGACTTTTGATAAGGTATTCCATAATGAAGACTTTACCATGTTTATAATAGCATATTGAATAAATCAACGAACTAAAATCACAAAGTAGACCACTGCATTTCGACTAATAGCAAAAAAAAACAGAAAGAAAAGACCACAGCATTTTACGGTTTAACTGTTGATTTTTAGGTGTTTGTTGTACAAATTTTAAATAACACGCCAAATTACGACACAATTACACTACAAAAACAGTTTATCAAAACTCTATCCAGGTGTTATTCATATAATAATGCATATGTGTCGCTTAAAAGTATATGTTTATTCATGGGGTTTGTAATATCCGTTATTGAATAAGTGTAAAATGAATTATCCAATTTTTTTTTGTCTGGCTGGTATAAGTAAGATAGAGTCTGGTCTCAGCGAGTTGGCTATTTTAACACAGAGATGCGCGTAGCCACATCGAGGTGTTTAAATAACCGACGAGCTGAGACGGACTCTATCTTTTTGTAGTCTAGATGTGTACTTAGTAACGTCTCAAAGTGACGTACTCTAAATTCCAAAATCCGGTAGTTGTAGTACGGTATAGCCACGCCCCTTCAATTACCTAAATTAAACGATTTAATGCTCTGCATTCATCAAAGGAATTGTCACCGACCCATGCTACAAGCTTTTTATATTGTATCTATAGTTGTTGATTCTCAAACGATGTAAGTTATGTATATACCTCGTGGTCAGTAGGTTTAGAAACGATTGTACATATGTTGTAAAAGTGTGCTTTTGTGCGGGATAGCTACTTTACTGCAGTAGCACCTGTATGTCGGATTTAGCTTCAAGAGTAAACATCAGTTAAAACTAACCGTGATCAACTAATGTAATCTATCTCGATGCACTGGGTACGATTCTTATCTGGAAGCGTTTACATTTTTTTTATATCTTATATGTAGGTTATATTGTTCACATTAAGTTACGTTATTAAATCAGATAATTTGTACTGAGTATTCTTAATTGTCCTGTTTTTATCCCAAGGCATTAATTGCCAAGTTTATCAAAACAGCAATGAGCTGGGACTATAAGGCTTGTAGGCAAATTGCAACTCGACATACATGAACTTGAAGATAAGAGAGACCGTTGTGAACAGCTTCTTGGATATAACCTTTATGACTATTACATATTTAGTTGTATGTATTTAATGCAGTCATCCTGCTTGAGCGCATACAGCCTGTTGATGCAGTGGATAGCACGTGGGACTTTAAATTCAGAGGACCCTGGTTCAAGTCTCACGAGAGCTAGTGAATTTGTCGGGTGAGTTCTTTGCAAGACAGTTTTAACCTCATAGC
>JAWPHD010014269.1:0-62354 GCA_037043455.1 Cyrtodaria siliqua | reverse complement strand
GACGCTGTCGAATGACGTATTCAACAGGATCAATAATTCTCATCACCCCCAACAACATCCCAAGCCAAATACTGAATCAACAATGAGAACAACAAAACAACAGTGAAGTCAATATGACTGAAAACAACAACAGGATCAACATATTAATCACCACCAACAACATCCAAGCAATTACTGAATTAACAATGACAACAACCTCAAACAACAGTGAAGTCAATATGACTGAAACAGGCAACAACAACAGGATCAACAAGATTAAATCACCACCAACAACATCCAAGCCAAATACTGAATCAACAATGACAACAACAAAACCACAGTGATTGTCAAGCATAGACTGAAACATGACAACAACAACAGGATCAACATGTTTAATCACCACCAACAACAGTCCAAGCCAAATACTGAATCAACAATGACAACAACAAAACCACAGTGATGTAAAGATGACTGAAACATGACAACAACAACAGGGAATCAACATTTTAATCACCAGCAACAACATCCAAGGCCAAATACTGAATCAACAATGACAACTACTAAACAACAGTGAAATCAATATGACTGAAAGCAACAACAACAACAGGATCAACATATTAATCACCACCAACAACACATCCAAGCCAATACTGAATCAACATTGAGAACCAACAATGAGAACAACTAAACAACAGTGAAGTCAATATGACTGACAACAACAACAGGATTCAACAAATTAATACACCCACCAACAACATCCAAGCCAATTACAGAATTAAGCAAATGACAACAACCAAACAACAGTGAAGTCAATATGACTGAAACAGCCAACAACAACAGGATCAACATATTATTCACCACCAACAACATCCAAAGCACAAATACTGAATAAACAATGACAACAACCAAACAACAGTGAGGTCCAATATGACTGAAACAGCAACAACAACAAGATCAATAATTCATCACCCCCAACAACATCCAAGCCAAATACTGAATCAACAATGACAACAACTAAACAACAGTGAAAGTGAACATGACTGAAACAACAACAACAAACAGTATCAACATATAAAACACACCAACAACATCCAACGCCAAATACTGTAATCAACAATGACAACTAACCAAAACAGTGAAGTCAATATGACTGAAACAACAACAACAACAGGATCAACATATTAATCACCACCAACAACATTCAAGCCAATACTGAATCACAATGAGAACAACAAAAACAACAGTGAAGTCAATATGACTGAACAACAACAACAGGATCAACATATTAATCACCACCAATAACATCCCAAGCCAATTACTGAAATTAACAATGACAACAACCAAACAACAGTGAAGTCAATATGACTGAAACAGCAACAACAACAGGATCAACAGATTAATCACCACCAACAACATCCAAGCCAGAATACTGAATCAACAATGACAACAACAAAACCACAGTGATGTCAACATGACTGAAACATGACAACAACAACATACAGGATCAACATATTAATCACCACCAACAACATCCAAGCCAAATACTGAATCAACAATGACAACAACAAAACCACAGTGATGTAAAGATGACTGAAACATGACAACAACACAGGTATCAACATATTAATCACCAGCAACAACATCCAAGCCAAATACTGAATAAACAATGACAACAACCAAACAACAGTGAAGTCAATATGACTGAAACAGCAACAACAACAGGATCAATAATTCATCACCCCCAACAACATCCAAGCCAAATACTGAATCAACAATGACAACAACTAAACAACAGTGAAGTGAACATGACTGAAACAACAACAACACAGTATCAACATATAAAACACCACCAACAACAAGTCCAAGCCAAATACTGAATTCAAACAATGACAACAACTAAACAACAGTGAAGTCAATATGACTGAAACAACAACAGACAACAGGATCAACATATTAATCACCACCACAACATCCAAGCCAAATACTGAATCAACAATGAGAACAACAAAACAACAGTGAAGTCAATATGACTGAAACAACAACAGATCAACATATTAATCACCACCAACAACATCCAAGCCAATTACTGAATTAACAATGACAACAACCAAACAACAGTGAAGTCAATATGACTGAAACAGCACAACAAACAGGATCAACATATTATTCACCACCAACAACATCCAAGCCAAATACTGAATAAACAATGACAACAACCAAACCACAGTGAAGTCAATATGACTGAAACAACAACAGTATCAACATATTAATCACCACCGAACAACATCCAAGCCCAAATACTTAATCAACAAGCACAACAAACTAAACAACAGTGAAGTCAACATGACTGAAACAACAAAAACAACAGGATCAACATATTAATCACCACCAACAAAATCCAAGCCAAATACTAAATTAACAATGACAACGACCAAACAACAGTGAAGTCAATATGACTGAAACAAAAACAAACAACAGGATCAACATATTAATCACCACAAACAACATCCAAGACAAATACTGAATCAACAACGACAACAATTAAACAACAGTGAAGTCAACATGACTTGAAAACCACAACAACAACTGTGATAAACATATTAATCACACCAACCACAACATCCAACGCCAAATACTGAATCAACAAGACAACAACTATAACAACATTCAAGTCAATATGACTGAAACAACAACAACAACAGGATCAATAATTAATCACCACAACAACATCCAAGCCAAATACTGAATCATAAACAATGACAGACAACCTAAACATACAGTGAAGTGAACATGACTGAAACAACAACAACAACAGTATATCAACATATAAACACCACCAAACAACATCCAAGTCCAAATACTGAATCAACAATGACAACTACCAAAAAACAGTGATGAAGTCAATATGACTGAAACAACAACAACAACAGGATCAACATATTAATCACCACCAACAAACATTCAAAGCCAAATACTGAATCAACAATGAGAACAACAAAACAACAGTGAAGTCAATATGACTGAAACAACAACAGGATCAACATATTAATCACCACCAACAAACATCCAAGCCAATTACTGAATTTAACTAATGACAACAACCAAACAACAGTGAAGTCAATGATGACTGAAACAGCAACAACAACAGGATCAACAGATTAATCACCACACAACAACATCCAAGCCACAATACTGAATCAACTCAATGACAACAACCGCAAAACCACAGTGATTGTAAAGGATGACTGAAAACATGACAACAACAACAGGATCAACATATTAATCACACCAGCAACAACATCCCAAGCCAAATACTGAATCAACAATGACAAACTACTAAACAACAGTGAAGTCAATATGACTGAAACAACAACAACAACAGGATCAACATATAATCACCACCAAACAACATCCAAGCCAACTACTGAATCAACAATGAGAACCAACAATGAGAACAACTAAACAACAGTGAAGTCAATATGACTGAAACAACAACAGGATCAAACATATTATTCACCACCAATAACATCCAAGCCAAATACTGAATAAACAATGACAACAACCAAACAACAGTGAAGTCAATATGACTGAAACAGCAACAACAACAGGATCAATAATTCATCACCCCCAACAACCCATCCAAGCCAAATACTGAATCAACAATGAGAACAACAAAACAACAGTGAAGTCAATATGACTGAAACAACAACAGGATCAACAATATTAATCTACCACCAACAACATCCAAGCCAATTACTGAATTAACAATGACAACAACCAAAACAACAGTGAAGTCAATATGACTGAAACAGCAACAACAACAGGATCAACAGATTACATCACCACCAACAACATCCAAGCTCAAATACTGAATCAACAATGAGACAACAACAAAACCACAGTGATGTCAACATGACTGAAACATGACAACAACAACAGGATCAACATACTTAATCACCACCAACAACATCCAAGCCAAATACTGAATCAACAATGACAACAACAAAACCACCAGTGATGTAAAGATGACTGAAACATGACAACAACAACAGGATCAACATATTAATCACCAGCAACAACATCCAAGCCAAATACTGAATCAACCAATGACATACTACTAAACAACACAGGTGAAGTCAATATGACTGAAACAACAACAACAAACAGGATCAACATATTAATCACCACTCAACAACATCCAAGCCAAATACTGAATCAACAATGAGAACCAACAATGAGAACAACTAAACAACAGTGAAGTCAATATGACTGAAACAACAACAGGATCAACAAATTAATCACCACCAACAACATCCAAGCCAATTACAGAATTAACAATGACAACAACCAAACAACAGTGAAGTCAATATGACTGAAACAGCAACAACAACAGGATCAACATATTATTCACCACCAACAACATCCAAGCCAAATACTGAATAAACAATGACAACAACCAAACAACAGTGAAGTCAAGTATGACTGAAACAGCAACAACAACAGGATCAATAATTCATCACCCCCAACAACATCCAAGCCAAATACTGGAATCAACAATGACAACAACTAAACAACAGTGAAGTGAACATGACCTGAAACAACAACAACAACAGTATCAACATATAAAACACCACCAACAACATCCAAGCCAAATACTGAATTCAACAATGACAACAACTAAACAACAGTGAAGTCAATATGACTGAAACAACAACAACAACAGGATCAACATATTAATCACCACCAACAACATCCAAGCCAAATACTGAATCAACAATGAGAACAACAAAACAACAGTGAAGTCAATATGACTGAAACAACAACAGGATCAACATATTAATCACCACCAACAACATCCAAGCCAATTACTGAATTAACAATGACAACAACCAAACAACAGTGAAGTCAATATGACTGAAACAGCAACAACAACAGGATCAACAGATTAATCACCACCAACAACATCCAAGCCAAATACTGAATCAACAATGACAACAACAAAACCACAGTGATGTCAACATGACTGAAAACATGACAACACAACAGGATCAACATATTAATCACCACCAACAACATCCAAGCCAAATACTGAATCAACAATGACGACAAAACAACAGTGAAGTCAATATGACTGGAACAACAACAACAACAGGATCAACATATTAATCACCAGCAACAACATCCAAGCCAAATACTGAATCAACAATGACAACAACTAAACAACAGTGAAGTCAACATGACTGAAACAACAACAACAACAGGATCAACATATTAATCAACCACCAACAACATCCGAGCCAAATACTGAATCAACAATGACAACAACAGTGAAATCAGTATGACTGAAACAACAACAACAGGATCAACATATTAATCACCACCAACAACACCCAATCAAATACTGAATCAAAATGACAACAAATAAACAACAGTGAAGTCAACATCACTGAAACAACAACAACAATAGTATCAACATATTAATCACCACCAACAACATCCAAGCCAAATACTGAATCAACAATGACAACAACTAAACAACAGTGAAGTCAACATGACTGAAACAACAACAACAACAGGATCAACATATTAATCACCACCAACAACATCCAAGCCAAATACTGAATCAACAATGACAACAACAGTGAAGTCAGTATGACTGAAACAACAACAACAGGATCAACATATTAATCACCACCAACAACAACCAAGCCAAATACTGAATCAACAATGAAAACAACAAAACAACAGTGAAGTTAATATGACTGGAACAACAACAACAACAGTATCAACATATTAATCACCACCAACAACATTCAAGCCAAATACTGAATCAACAATGACAACAAATAAACAACAGTGAAGTCAATATGACTAAAACAACAACAACAGGATCCACATAATAATCATCACCAACAAAATCCAAGCCAAATACTGAATCAACAATGACAACAACAGTGAAATCAGTATGACTGAAACAACAACAACAGGATCAACATATTAATCACCACCAACAACATCCAAGCCAAATACTGAATCAACAATGACAAAAACTAAACAACAGTGAAGTCAACATCACTGAAACAACAACAAGCAATAGGATCAACATATTAATCACCACCAACAACATCCAAGCCAAATACTGAATCAACAATGACAACAACTAAACAACAGTGAAGTCAACATGACTGAAACAACAACAACAACAGGATCAACATATTAATCACCACCAACAACATCCAAGCCAAATACTGAATCAACAATGACAACAACAGTGAAGTCAGTATGACTGAAACAACAAAAACAGGATCAACATATTAATCACCACCAACTACAACCAAGCCAAATACTGAATCAACAATCAAAACAACAAAACAACAGTGAAGTTAATATGACTGAAACAACAACAACAACAGTATCAACATATTAATCACCACCAACAACATTCAAGCCAAATACTAAATCAACAATGACAACAAATAAACAACAGTGAAGTCAATATGACTGAAAAAACAACAACAATCGGATCAACATATTAATCACCACCAACAACATCCAACCCAAACACTGAATAAACAATGAAAACAATAAAACAACAGTGAAGTCAATATGACTGAAACAACAACAGGATCAACATAGTATTCACCACCAACAACATCCAAGCCAAATACTGAATAAACAATGACAACAACCAAACAACAGTGAAGTCAATATGACTGAACCAGCAACAACAACAGGATCAATAATTAATCACCCCCAACAACATCCAAGCCAAATACTGAATCAACAATGACAACAACTAAACAACAGTGAAGTGAACATGACTGAAACAACAATAACAATAGTATCAACATATAAAACACCATCAACAACATCCAAGCCAAATACTGAATCAACAATGACAACAACTAAACAACAGTGAAGTCAATATGACTGAAACAACAACAACAACAGGACAACATATTAATCACCACCAACAACATTCAAGCCAAATACTGAATCAACAATGAGAACAACTAAACAACAGTGAAGTCAATATGACTGAAACAACAACAGGATCAACATATTAATCACCACCAACAACATCCAAGCCAACTACTGAATTAACAATGACAACAACCAAACAATAGTGAAGTCAATATGACTGAAACAGCAACAACAACAGGATCAACAGATTAATCACCACCAACAACATTCAAGCCGAATACTGAATCAACAATGACAACAACAAAACCACAGTGATGTCAACATGACTGAAACATGACAACAACAACAGGATCAACATATTAATCACCACCAACAACATACAAGCCAAATACTGAATCAACAATGACAACTACTAAACAACAGTGAAGTCAACATGACTGAAACAACAACAACAGGATCAACATATTAATCACCACCAACAACATCCAAGCCAAATACTGAATCAACAATGACAACAACAAAACAAAGTGAAGTCAATATGACTGAAACAACAACAACAACAGTATCAACATATTAATCACCACCAACAACATTCAAGCCAAATACTGAATCAACAATGAGAACAACTAAACAACAGTGAAGTCAATATGACTGAAACAACAACAGGATCAACATATTAATCACCACCACCAAGATCCAAGCCAAATACTGAATTAACAATGACAACAACCAAACAACAGTGAAGTCAATATGACTGAAACAGCAACAACAACAGGATCAACAGATTATTCACCACCAACAACATCCAAGCCAAATACTGAATCAACAATGACAACAACAAAACCACAGTGATGTCAACATGACTGAAACATGACAACAACAACAGGATCAACATATTAATCACCACCAACAACATACAAGCCAAATACTGAATCAACAATGAAAACAATAAAACAACAGTGAAGTCAATATGACTGAAAAAACAACAACAATCGGATCAACATATTAACCACCACCAACACCATCGAAGCCAAATACTGAATCAACAATGAAAACAATAAAACAACAGTGAAGTCAATATGACTGAAACAACAACAACAACAGGATCAACATATAATTCACCACCAACAACATCCAAGCCAAATACTGAATAAACAATGACAACAACCAAACAACAGTGAAGTCAATATGACTGAAACAGCAACAACAACAGGATCAATAATTAATCACCCCCAACAACATCCAAGCCAAATACTGAATCAACAATGACAACAACTAAACAACAGTGAAGTGAACATGACTGAAACAACAACAACAACAGTATCAACATATATTAATCACCACCAACAACATCCAAGCCAAATACTGAATCAACAATGACAACAACTAAACAACAGTGAAGTCAATATGACTGAAACAACAACAACAACAGGATCAACATATTAATCACCACCAACAACATTCAAGCCAAATACTGAATCAACAATGAGAACAACTAAACAACAGTGAAGTCAATATGACTGAAACAACAACAGAATCAACATATTAATCACCACCAACAAGATCCAAGCCAACTACTGAATTAACAATGACAACAACCAAACAACAGTGAAGTCAATATGACTGAAACAGCAACAACAACAGGATCAACATATTAATCACCACCAACAACATCCAAGCCAAATACTGAATCAACAATGACAGAAAAAATAAACAACAGTGAAGTCAATATGACTGAAATAACAACAACAACAGGATCAACATATTAAGCACCACCCACAACATCAAAGCCAACTACTGAATTAACAATGACAACTACTAAACATCAGTGAAGTCAACATGACTGAAACAACAACAACAGGATCAACATATTAATCACCACCAACAACATCCAAGCCAAATACTGAATCAACAATGACAGCAAAAAAACAACAGTGAAGTCAATATGACTGAAATAACAACAACAACAGGATCAACATATTAAGCACCACCAACAACATCCAAGACAATTACTGAATTAACAACGACAACAACTAAACAAACAGTGAAGTCAACATGACTGAAACAACAACAACAACATGATCAACATATAAATCACCACCAACAACATCCAAGCCAAATACTTAATCAACAATGACAACAACAGTGAAGTCAGTATGACTGAAACAACAACAACAGGATCAACATATTAATCACCACCAACAACATCCAAGCCAAATACTGAATCAACAATGAAAACAACAAAACAACAGTGAAGTCAATATGACTGAAACAACAACAACAACAGTATCAACATATTAATCACCACCAACAGCATCCAAGCCAAATATTGAATCAACAATGACAACAACAAAACCAGTGAAGTCAATATGACTAAAACAACAATTGAATTGAATTGAATTGGATTTTATAGTCGCACCAACAGCTTAGGTCATATGGCGACTTTCCAGCTTCCACTGGTGGAGGAAGACCCCAGGTGCCCCTCCGGGCAATTTTCGTGCACGGGCGGGCACCTGGGTAGAACCACCGACGTTCCGCAAGCCAGCTGGATAGCTTCCTCACATAAAGATTCCTAGGCCCCTGAGGGATCGAACCTACAGCGGTGAGGGGCAAGTGATTGCAAGTCAGAGACTCTAACCACTCGGCCACGGACGCCCCCTAAAACAACAAGAACAGGATCAACATATTAATCACCACCAACAACATCCAAGCCAAATACTGAATCAACAATGACAACAACAAAACAACAGTGAAGTCATTATGACTGAAACAACAACAACAACAGGATCAACATATTAATCACCACCAACAACATCCAAGCCAAATACTGAATCAACAAGACAACAACTAAACAACAGTGAAGTCAATATGACTGAAACAACAACAACAACAGGATCAATAATTAATCACCACCAACAACATCCAAACCAAATACTGAATCAACAATGACAACAACAAAACAACAGTGAAGTCAATATGACTGGAACAACAACAACAGGATCAATATATTAATCACCACCACCAACATCCAAGCCAAATACTGAATCAACAATGACAACAACAAAAAAAAGTGAAGTCAATATGACTGAAACAACAGCAACAACAGGATCAATATATTAATCACCACCAACAACATCCAAGCCAAATACTGAATCAACAATGACAACAAAAAAACAACAGTAAAATCAATATGACTGGAACAACAACAACAGGATCAACATATTAATCACCACCAACAACACCCAATCCAAATACTGAATCAACAATGACAACAACAAAACAACAGTGAAGTCAATATGACTGAAACAACAACAACAACAAGATCAACATACTAATCACCACCAACAACATCCAAGCCAAATACTGAATCAACAATGACAACAACTAAACAACAGTGAAGTCAACATGATTGAAACAACAACAACAACAGGATCCACATAATAATCACCACCAACAACATCCAAGCCAAATACTGAATCAACAATGACAACAACAGTGAAATCAGTATGACTGAAACTACAACAACAGGATCAACATATTAATCACCACCAACAACATCCAAGCCAAATACTGAATCAACAATGACAAAAACTAAACAACAGTGAAGTCAACATCACTGAAACAACAACAACAACAGGATCAACATATTAATCACCACCAACAACATCCAAGCCAAATACTAAATCAACAATGACAACAACTAAACAACAGTGAAGTCAACATAACTGAAACAACAACAACAACAGGGTCAACATATTAATCACCACCAACAACATCCAAGCCAAATACTGAATCAACAATGACAACAACAGTGAAGTCAGTATGACTGAAACAACAACAACAGGATCAACATATTAATCACCACCAACAACATCCAAGCCAAATACTGAATCAACAATGACAGCAAAAAAACAACAGTGAAGTCAATATGACTGAAATAACAACAACAACAGGATCAACATATTAAGCACCACCAACAACATCCAAGACAATTACTGAATTAACAACGACAACAACTAAACAAACAGTGAAGTCAACATGACTGAAACAACAACAACAACACGATCAACATATAAATCACCACCAACAACATCCAAGCCAAATACTTAATCAACAATGACAACAACAGTGAAGTCATTATGACTGAAACAACAACAACAGGATCAACATATTAATCACCACCAACAACATCCAAGCCAAATACTGAATCAACAATGAAAACAACAAAACAACAGTGAAGTCAATATGACTGAAACAACAACAACAACAGTATCAACATATTAATCACCACCAACAGCATCCAAGCCAAATATTGAATCAACAATGACAACAACAAAACCAGTGAAGTCAATATGACTAAAACAACAAGAACAGGATCAACATATTAATCACCACCAACAACATCCCAGCCAAATACTGAATCAACAATGACAACAACAAAACAACAGTGAAGTCATTATGACTGAAACAACAACAACAACAGGATCAACATATTAATCACCACCAACAACATCCAAGCCAAATACTGAATCAACAAGACAACAACTAAACAACAGTGAAGTCAATATGACTGAAACAACAACAACAACAGGATCAATAATTAATCACCACCAACAACATCCAAACCAAATACTGAATCAACAATGACAACAACAAAACAACAGTGAAGTCAATATGACTGGAACAACAACAACAGGATCAATATATTAATCACCACCACCAACATCCAAGCCAAATACTGAATCAAAAATGACAACAACAAAAAAAAGTGAAGTCAATATGACTGAAACAACAGCAACAACAGGATCAATATATTAATCACCACCAACAACATCCAAGCCAAATACTGAATCAACAATGACAACAAAAAAACAACAGTGAAATCAATATGACTGGAACAACAACAACAGGATCAACATATTAATCACCACCAACAACACCCAATCCAAATACTGAATCAACAATGACAACAACAAAACAACAGTGAAGTCAATATGACTGAAACAACAACAACAACAAGATCAACATACTAATCACCACCAACAACATCCAAGCCAAATACTGAATCAACAATGACAACAACTAAACAACAGTGAAGTCAATATGACTGAAACAACAGCAACAACAGGATCAATATATTAATCACCATCAACAACATCCAAGCCAAATACTGAATCAACAATGACAACAAAAAAACAACAGTGAAATCAATATGACTGGAACAACAACAACAGGATCAACATATTAATCACCACCAACAACACCCAATCCAAATACTGAATCAATTATGACAACAACAAAACAACAGTGAAGTCAATATGACTGAAACAACAACAACAACAAGATCAACATACTAATCACCACCAACAACATCCAAGCCAAATACTGAATCAACAATGACAACAACTAAACAACAGAGAAGTCAACATGATTGAAACAACAACAACAACAGGATCCACATAATAATCACCACCAACAACATCCAAGCCAAATACTGAATCAACAATGACAACAACAGTGAAATCAGTATGACTGAAACTACAACAACAGGATCAACATATTAATCACCACCAACAACATCCAAGCCAAATACTAAATCAACAATGAAAACAACAAAACAACATTGAAGTCAATATGACTGAAACAACAACAACAACAGTATCAACATATTAATCACCACCAACAGCATCCAAGCCAAATATTGAATCAACAATGACAACAACAAAACCAGTGAAGTCAATATGACTAAAACAACAAGAACAGGATCAACATATTAATCACCACCAACAACATCCAAGCCATATACTGAATCAACAATGACAACAACAAAACAACAGTGAAGTCATTATGACTGAAACAACAACAACAACAGGATCAACATATTAATCACCACCAACAACATCCAAGCCAAATACTGAATCAACAAGACAACAACTAAACAACAGTGAAGTCAATATGACTGAAACAACAACAACAACAGGATCAATAATTAATCACCACCAACAACATCCAAACCAAATACTGAATCAACAATGACAACAACAAAACAACAGTGAAGTCAATATGACTGGAACAACAACAACTGGATCAATATATTAATCACCACCACCAACATCCAAGCCAAATACTGAATCAACAATGACAACAAAAAAAAAAAGTGAAGTCAATATGACTGAAACAACAGCAACAACAGGATCAATATATTAATCACCACCAACAACATCCAAGCCAAATACTGAATCAACAATGACAACAAAAAAACAACAGTGAAATCAATATGACTGGAACAACAACAACAGGATCAACATATTAATCACCACCAACAACACCCAATCCAAATACTGAATCAACAATGACAACAACCAAACAACAGTGAAGTCAATATGACTGAAACAGCAACAACAACAGGATCAACAGATTATTCACCACCAACAACATCCAAGCTCAATACTGAATCAACAATGACAACAACAAAACCACAGTGATGTCAACATGACTGAAACATGACAACAACAACAGGATCAACATATTAATCACCACCAACAACATACAAGCCAAATACTGAATCAACATTGACAATTACTTAACAACAGTGAAGTCAACATGACTGAAATGACAACAACAGGATCAACATATTAATCACCACCAACAACATCCAAGCCAAATACTGAATCAACAATGACAACAAATAAACAACAGTGAAGTCAATATGACTGAAACAACAACAACAATCGGATCAACATATCAATCACCACCAACAACATCCAAGCCAAATTCTGAATCACCAATGACAACAACAAAACCAGTGAAGTCAATATGACTGAAACAACAACAACAGGATCAACATATTAATCTCCACCAACAACATCCAAGCCAAATACTGAATCAACAATGACAACAACAAAACCAGTCAAGTCAATATGACTGAAAGAACAACAACAGGATCAACATATTAATCACCACCAACAACATCCAAGCCAAATATTGAATCAACAATGACAACAACAAAATAAGTGAAGTCAATATGACTGAAACAACAACAACAGGCTCAACATATTAATCACCACCAACAACATCCAAGCCAAATACTGAATCAACAATGACAACAACAAAACAACAGTGAAGTCATTATGACTGAAACAACAACAACAACAGGATCAACATATTAATCACCACCAACAACATCCAAGCCAAATACTGAATCAACAAGACAACAACTAAACAACAGTGAAGTCAATATGACTGAAACAACAACAACAACAGGATCAATAATTAATCACCACCAACAACATCCAAGCCAAATACTGAATCAACAAGACAACAACTAAACAACAGTGAAGTCAATATGACTGAAACAACAACAACAACAGGATCAATAATTAATAACCACCAACAACATCCAAGCCAAATACTGAATCAACAATGACAACAACAAAACAACAGAGAAGTCAATATGACTGGAACAACAACAACAGGATCAATATATTGATCACCACCAACAACATCCAAGCCAAATACTGAATCAACAATGACAACAACAAAAAAAAGTGAAGTCAATATGACTGAAACAAGAGCAACAACAGGATCAATATATTAATCACCACCAACAACATCCAAGCGAAATACTGAATCAACAATGACAACAAAAAAACAACAGTGAAGTCAATATGACTGGAACAACAACAACAGGATCAACATATTAATCACCACCAACAACACCCAATCCAAATACTGAATCAACAATGACAACAACAAAACAACAGTGAAGTCAATATGACTGAAACAACAACAACAACACGATCAACATATTAATCACCACCAACAACATCCAAGCCAAATACTGAATCAACAATGACAACAACTAAACAACAGTGAAGTCAACATGACTGAAACAACAACAACAACAGGATCAACATATTAATCACCACCAACAACATCCAAGCCATATACTGAATCAACAATGACAACAACTAAACAACAGTGAAGTCAATATGACTGAAACAACAACAACAACAGGATCCACATAATAATCACCACCAACAACATCCAAGCCAAATACTGAATCAACAATGACAACAACAGTGAAATCAGTATGACTGAAACAACAAGAACAGGATCAACATATTAATCACCACCAACAACATCCAAGCCAAATACTGAATCAACAATGAAAACAACAAAACAACAGTGAAGTTAATATGACTGAAACAACAACAACAACAGTATCAACATATTAATCACCACCAACAACATTCAAGCCAAATACTGAATCAACAATGACAACAAATAAACAACAGTGAAGTCAATATGACTGAAAAAACAACAACAATCGGATCAACATATTAATCACCACCAACAACATCCAAGCCAAACACTGAATCAACAATGAAAACAATAAAACAACAGTGAAGTCAATATGACTGAAACAACAACAACAACAGGATCAACATATTATTCACCACCAACAACATCCAGGCCAAATACTGAATAAACAATGACAACAACCAAACAACAGTGAAGTCAATATGACTGAAACAGCAACAACAACAGGATCAATAATTAATCACCCCAAACAACATCCAAGCCAAATACTGAATCAACAATGACAACAACTAAACAACAGTGAAGTGAACATGACTGAAACAACAAGAACAACAGTATCAACATATAAAGCACCACCAACAACATCCAAGCCAAATACTGAATCAACAATGACAACAACTAAACAACAGTGAAGTCAATATGACTGAAACAACAACAACAACAGGACAACATATTAATCACCACCAACAACATTCAAGCCAAATACTGAATCAACAATGAGAACAACTAAACAACAGTGAAGTCAATATGACTGAAACAACAACAACAATTGAATTGAATTGGATTTTATAGTCGCACCAACAGCTAAAGTCATATGGCGACTTTCCAGCTTCCACTGGTGGAGGAAGACCCCAGGTGCCCCTCCGGTCAATTTTCGTGCACGGGCGGGCACCTGGGTAGAACCACCGACGTTCCGCAAGCCACCTGGATAGCTTACTCACATAAAGATTCCTAGGCCCCTGAGGGATCAAACCTACAGCGGTGAGGGGCAAGTGATTGCAAGTCAGAGACTCTAACCACTCGGCCACGGACGCCCCCTCAACAACAACAAGATCAACATATTAATCACCACCAACAACATCCAAGAAAACTACTGAATTAACAATGACAACAACCAAACAACAGTGAAGTCAATATGACTGAAACAGCAACAACAACAGGATCAACAGATTAATCACTACCAACAACATCCAAGCCAAATACTGAATCAACAATGACAACAACAAAACCACAGTGATGTCAACATGACTGAAACATAACAACAACAGGATCAACATATTAATCACCACCAACAACATACAAGCCAAATACTGAATCAACAATGACAACTACTAAACAACAGTGAAGTCAACATGACTGAAACAACAACAACAGGATCAACATATTAATCACCACCAACAACATCCAAGCAAAATACTGAATCAAAAATGACAACAACAAAACAAAGTGAAGTCAATATGACTGAAACAACAACAACAACAACAGTATCAACATATTAATCACCACCAACAACATTCAAGCCAAATACTGAATCAACAATGACAACAAATAAACAACAGTGAAGTCAATATGACTGAAACAACAACAACAATCGGATCAACATATTAATCACCACCAACAACATCCAAGCCAAATACTGAATCAACAATGAAAACAACAAAACAACAGTGAAGTCAATATGACTGAAATAACAACAACAACATGATCAACATATTAATCACCACCAACAGCATCCGAGACAACTACTGAATTAACAATGACAACAACTAAACGAACAGTGAAGTCAACATGACTGAAACAACAACAACAACAGGTTCAACATATTAATCACCACCAACAACATCCAAGCCAAATACTGAATCAACAATGACAACAACAGTGAAGTCAGTATGACTGAAACAACAACAACAGGATCAACATATTAATCACCACCAACAACATACAAGCCAAGTACTGAATCAACAATGAAAACAACAAAACAACAGTGAAGTCAATATGACTGAAACAACAACAACAACAGTATCAACATATTAATCACCACCAACAACATCCAAGCCAAATACTGAATCAACAATGACAACAACTAAACAACAGTGAAGTCAATATGACTGAAACAACAACAGGATCAACATATTAATCACCACCAACAACATCCAAGCCAACTACTGAATTAACAATGACAACAACCAAACAACAGTGAAGTCAATATGACTGAAACAGCAACAACAACAGGATCAACAGATTAATCACCACCAACAACATCCAAGCTCAATACTGAATCAACAATGACAACAACAAAACCACAGTGATGTCAACATGACTGAAACATGACAACAACAACAGGATCAACATATTAATCACCACCAACAACATACAAGCCAAATACTGAATCAACATTGACAATTACTAAACAACAGTGAAGTCAACATGACTGAAATGACAACAACAGGATCAACATATTAATCACCACCAACAACATCCAAGCCAAATACTGAATCAACAATGACAACAAATAAACAACAGTGAAGTCAATATGACTGAAACAACAACAACAATCGGATCAACATATCAATCACCACCAACAACATCCAAGCCAAATACTGAATCAACAATGACAACAACAGTGAAATCAGTATGACTGAAACTACAACAACAGGATCAACATATTAATCACCACCAACAACATCCAAGCCAAATACTGAATCAACAATGACAAAAACTAAACAACAGTGAAGTCAACATGACTGAAACAACAACAACAACAGGATCAACATATTAATCACCACCAACAACATCCAAGCCAAATACTGAATCAACAATGACAACAACTAAACAACAGTGAAGTCAATATGACTGAAACAACAACAACAACAGGATCCACATAATAATCACCACCAACAACATCCAAGCCAAATACTGAATCAACAATGACAACAACAGTGAAATCAGTATGACTGAAACAACAAGAACAGGATCAACATATTAATCACCACCAACAACATCCAAGCCAAATACTGAATCAACAATGACAAAAACTAACCAACAGTGAAGTCAACATCACTGAAACAACAACAACAACAGGATCAACATATTAATCACCACCAACAACATCCAAGCCAAATACTGAATCAACAATGAAAACAACAAAACAACAGTGAAGTTAATATGACTGAAACAACAACAACAACAGTATCAACATATTAATCACCACCAACAACATTCAAGCCAAATACTGAATCAACAATGACAACAAATAAACAACAGTGAAGTCAATGTGACTGAAAAAACAACAACAATCGGATCAACATATTAATCACCACCAACAACATCCAAGCCAAACACTGAATCAACAATGAAAACAATAAAACAACAGTGAAGTCAATATGACTGAAACAACAACAACAACAGGATCAACATATTATTCACCACCAACAACATCCAGGCCAAATACTGAATAAACAATGACAACAACCAAACAACAGTGAAGTCAATATGACTGAAACAGCAACAACAACAGGATCAATAATTAATCACCCCAAACAACATCCAAGCCAAATACTGAATCAACAATGACAACAACTAAACAACAGTGAAGTGAACATGACTGAAACAACAAGAACAACAGTATCAACATATAAAGCACCACCAACAACATCCAAGCCAAATACTGAATCAACAATGACAACAACTAAACAACAGTGAAGTCAATATGACTGAAACAACAACAACAACAGGACAACATATTAATCACCACCAACAACATTCAAGCCAAATACTGAATCAACAATGAGAACAACTAAACAACAGTGAAGTCAATATGACTGAAACAACAACAACAATTGAATTGAATTGGATTTTATAGTCGCACCAACAGCTAAGGTCATATGGCGACTTTCCAGCTTCCACTGGTGGAGGAAGACCCCAGGTGCCCCTCCGGTCAATTTTCGTGCACGGGCGGGCACCTGGGTAGAACCACCGACGTTCCGCAAGCCAGCTGGATAGCTTCCTCACATAAAGATTCCTAGGCCCCTGAGGGATCAAACCTACAGCGGTGAGGGGCAAGTGATTGCAAGTCAGAGACTCTAACCACTCGGCCACGGACGCCCCCTCGACAACAACAAGATAACATATTAATCACCACCAACAACATCCAAGAAAACTACTGAATTAACAATGACAACAACCAAACAACAGTGAAGTCAATATGACTGAAACAGCAACAACAACAGGATCAACAGATTAATCACCACCAACAACATCCAAGCCAAATACTGAATCAACAATGACAACACCAGTGAAGTCAGTATGACTGAAACAACAACAACAGGATCAACATATTAATCACCACCAACAACATACAAGCCAAGTACTGAATCAACAATGAAAACAACAAAACAACAGTGAAGTCAATATGAATGAAACAACAACAACAACAATATCAACATATTAATCACCACCAACAACATTCAAGCCAAATACTGAATCAACAATGACAACAAATAAACAACAGTGAAGTCAATATGACTGAAACAACAACAACAATCGGATCAACATATTAACCACCACCAACAACATCCAAGCCAAATACTGAATCAACAATGAAAACAATAAAACAACAGTGAAATCAATATGACTGAAACAACAATAACAACAGGATCAACATATAATTCACCACCAACAACATCCAAGCCAAATACTGAATAAACAATGACAACAACCAAACAACAGTAAAGTCAATATGAAATGAAACAGCAACAACAACAGGATCAATAATTAATCACCCCAATCAACATCCAAGCCAAATACTGAATCAACAATGACAACAACTAAACAACAGTGAAGTGAACATGACTGAAACAACAACAACAACAGTATCAACATATTAATCACCACCAACAACATCCAAGCCAAATACTGAATCAACAATGACAACAACTAAACAACAGTGAAGTCAATATGACTGAAACAACAACAACAACAGGATCAACATATTAATCACCACCAACAACATTCAAGCCAAATACTGAATCAACAATGAGAACAACCAAACAACAGTGAAGTCAATATGACTGAAGCAACAACAGGATCAACATATTAATCACCCCCAACAACATCCAAGCCAACTACTGAATTAACAATGACAACAACCAAACAACAGTGAAGTCAATATGACTGAAACAGCAACAACAACAGGATCAACAGATTAATCACCACCAACAACATCCAAGCCAAATACTGAATCAACAATGACAACAAAAAAAACACAGTGATGTCAACATGACTGAAACATGACAACAACAACAGGATCAACATATTAATCACCACCAACAACATACAAGCCAAATACTGAATCAACAATGACAACTACTAAACAACAGTGAAGTCAACATGACTGAAACAACAACAACAGGATCAACATATTAATCACCACCAACACCATCCAAGCAAAATACTGAATCAAAAATGACAACAACAAAACAAAGTGAAGTCAATATGACTGAAACAACAACAACAACAACAGTATCAACATATTAATCACCACCAACAACATTCAAGCCAAATACTGAATCAACAATGACAACAAATAAACAACAGTGAAGTCAATATGACTGAAACAACAACAACAATCGGATCAACATATTAATCACCACCAACAACATCCAAGCCAAATACTTAATCAACAATGAAAACAACAAAACAACAGTGAAGTCAATATGACTGAAATAACAACAACAACATGATCAACATATTAATCACCACCAACAGCATCCAAGACAACTACTGAATTAACAATGACAACAACTAAACGAACAGTGAAGTCAACATGACTGAAACAACAACAACAACAGGATCAACATATTAATCACCACCAACAACATCCAAGCCAAAAACTGAATCAACAATGACAACAACAGTGAAGTCAGTATGACTGAAACAACAACAACAGGATCAACATATTAATCACCACCAACAACATACAAGCCAAGTACTGAATCAACAATGAAAACAACAAAACAACAGTGAAGTCAATATGACTGAAACAACAACAACAACAATATCAACATATTAATCACCACCAACAACATTCAAGCCAAATACTGAATCAACAATGACAACAAATAAACAACAGTGAAGTCAATATGACTGAAACAACAACAACAATCGGATCAACATATTAACCACCACCAACAACATCCAAGCCAAATACTGAATCAACAATGAAAACAATAAAACAACAGTGAAATCAATATGACTGAAACAACAACAACAACAGGATCAACATATAATTCACCACCAACAACATCCAAGCCAAATACTGAATAAACAATGACAACAACCAAACAACAGTAAAGTCAATATGAAATGAAACAGCAACAACAACAGGATCAATAATTAATCACCCCCATCAACATCCAAGCCAAATACTGAATCAACAATGACAACAACTAAACAACAGTGAAGTGAACATGACTGAAACAACAACAACAACAGTATCAACATATTAATCACCACCAACAACATCCAAGCCAAATACTGAATCAACAATGACAACAACTAAACAACAGTGAAGTCAATATGACTGAAACAACAACAACAACAGGATCAACATATTAATCACCACCAACAACATTCAAGCCAAATACTGAATCAACAATGAGAACAACTAAACAACAGTGAAGTCAATATGACTGAAGCAACAACAGGATCAACATATTAATCACCCCCAACAACATCCAAGCCAACTACTGAATTAACAATGACAACAACCAAACAACAGTGAAGTCAATATGACTGAAACAGCAACAACAACAGGATCAACAGATTAATCACCACCAACAACATCCAAGCCAAATACTGAATCAACAATGACAACAAAAAAAACACAGTGATGTCAACATGACTGAAACATGACAACAACAACAACAGGATCAACATATTAATCACCACCAACAACATACAAGCCAAATACTGAATCAACAATGACAACTACTAAACAACAGTGAAGTCAACATGACTGAAACAACAACAACAGGATCAACATATTAATCACCACCAACAACATCCAAGCCAAATACTGAATCAACAATGACAGCAAATAAACAACAGTGAAGTCAATATGACTGAAACAACAACAACAATCGGATCAACATATTTATCACCACCAACAACATCCAAGCCAAATACTGAATCAACATTAACAACAACAAAACCAGTGAAGTCAATATGACTGAAACAACAACAACAGGATCAACATATTAATCACCACCAACAACATCCAAGCCAAATACTGAATCAACAATGACAACAACAAAACCAGTGAAGTGAATATAACTGAAACAACAACAACAGGATCAACATATTAATCACCATCAACAACATCCAAGCCAAATATTGAATCAACAATGACAACAACAAAACCAGTGAAGTCAATATGACTGAAACAACAAGAACAGGATCAACATATTAATCACCACCAACAACATCCAAGCCAAATACTGAATCAACAATGACAACAACTAAACAACAGTGAAGTCAATATGACTGAAACAACAACAACAACAACAACATATTAATCACCACAAGCCAAATACTGAATCAACAAGACAACAACTAAACAACAGTGAAGTCAATATGACTGAAACAACAACAACAACAGGATCAATAATTAATCACCACCAACAACATCGAAGCCAAATACTGAATCAACAATGACAACAACAAAACAACAGTGAAGTCAATATGACTGGAACAACAACAACAACAGGATCAATATATTAATCACCACCAATAACATCCAAGCCAAATACTGAATCAACAATGACAACAACAAAAAAAAGTGAAGTCAATATGACTGAAACAACAACAACAGGATTAATATATTAATCACCACCAACAACATCCAAGCCAAATACTGAATCAACAATGACAACAAACAAACAACAGTGAAGTTGATATGACTGAAACAACAACAACAACAGGATCAATATATTAATCACCACCAACAACATCCAAGCCAAATACTGAATCAACAATGACAACAACAAAACAACAGTGAAGTCAATATGACTGAAACAACAGCAACAACAGGATCAATATATTAATCACCACCAACAACATCCAAGCCAAATACTGAATCAACAATGAGAACAACAAAACAACAGTGAAGTCAATATGACTGGAACAACAACAACAGGATCAACATATTAATCACCACCAACAACATCCAAGCTCAATACTGAATCAACAATGACAACAACAAAACCACAGTGATGTCAACATGACTGAAACATGACAACAACAACAGGATCAACATATTAATCACCACCAACAACATACAAGCCAAATACTGAATCAACATTGACAATTACTAAACAACAGTGAAGTCAACATGACTGAAATGACAACAACAGGATCAACATATTAATCACCACCAACAACATCCAAGCCAAATACTGAATCAACAATGACAACAAATAAACAACAGTGAAGTCAATATGACTGAAACAACAACAACAATCGGATCAACATATCAATCACCACCAACAACATCCAAGCCAAATACTGAATTAACAATGACAACAACAAAACCAGTGAAGTCAATATGACTGAAACAACAACAACAGGATCAACATATTAATCACCACCAACAACATCCAAGCCAAATACTGAATCAACAATGACAACAACAAAACCAGTGAAGTCAATATGACTGAAAGAACAACAACAGGATCAACATATTAATCACAACCAACAACATCCAAGCCAAATATTGAATCAACAATGACAACAACAAAACCAGTGAAGTCAATATGACTGAAACAACAAGAACAGGCTCAACATATTAATCACCACCAACAACATCCAAGCCAAATACTGAATCAACAAGACAACAACTAAACAACAGTGAAGTCAATATGACTGAAACAACAACAACAACAGTGACAACAACAAAACAACAGAGAAGTCAATATGACTGGAACAACAACAACAACAGGATCAATATATTGATCACCACCAACAACATCCAAGCCAAATACTGAATCAACAATGACAACAACAAAACAACAGTGAAGTCAATATGACTGGAACAACAACAACAGGATCAACATATTAATCACCACCAACAACACCCAATCCAAATACTGAATCAACAATGACAACAACAAAACAACAGTGAAGTCAATATGACTGAAACAACAACAACAACAGGATCAACATATTAATCACCACCAACAACATCCAAGCCAAATACTGAATCAACAATGACAACAACTAAACAACAGTGAAGTCAACATGACTGAAACAACAACAACAACAGGATCAACATATTAATCACCACCAACAACATCCAAGCCAAATACTGAATCAACAATGACAACAACTAAACAACAGTGAAGTCAATATGACTGAAACAACAACAACAACAGGATCCACATAATAATCACCACCAACAACATCCAAGCCAAATACTGAATCAACAATGACAACAACAGTGAAATCAGTATGACTGAAACAACAAGAACAGGATCAACATATTAATCACCACCAACAACATCCAAGCCAAATACTGAATCAACAATGACAAAAACTAACCAACAGTGAAGTCAACATCACTGAAACAACAACAACAACAGGATCAACATATTAATCACCACCAACAACATCCAAGCCAAATACTGAATCAACAATGAAAACAACAAAACAACAGTGAAGTTAATATGACTGAAACAACAACAACAACAGTATCAACATAATAATCACCACCAACAACATTCAAGCCAAATACTGAATCAACAATGACAACAAATAAACAACAGTGAAGTCAATATGACTGAAAAAACAACAACAATCGGATCAACATATTAATCACCACCAACAACATCCAAGCCAAACACTGAATCAACAATGAAAACAATAAAACAACAGTGAAGTCAATATGACTGAAACAACAACAACAACAGGATCAACATATTATTCACCACCAACAACATCCAGGCCAAATACTGAATAAACAATGACAACAACCAAACAACAGTGAAGTCAATATGACTGAAACAGCAACAACAACAGGATCAATAATTAATCACCCCAAACAACATCCAAGCCAAATACTGAATCAACAATGACAACAACTAAACAACAGTGAAGTCAATATGACTGAAACAACAACAACAACAGGATCCACATAATAATCACCACCAACAACATCCAAGCCAAATACTGAATCAACAATGACAACAACAGTGAAATCAGTATGACTGAAACAACAAGAACAGGATCAACATATTAATCACCACCAACAACATCCAAGCCAAATACTGAATCAACAATGACAAAAACTAACCAACAGTGAAGTCAACATCACTGAAACAACAACAACAACAGGATCAACATATTAATCACCACCAACAACATCCAAGCCAAATACTAAATCAACAATGACAACAACTAAACAACAGTGAAGTCAATATGACTGAAACAACAACAACAACAGGATCAACATATTATTCACCACCAACAACCACCAAGCCAAATACTGAATAAACAATGACAACAACCAAACAACTGTGAAGTCAATATGACTGAAACAGCAACAACAACAGGATCAATAATTAATCACCGCCAACAACATCCAAGCCAAATACTGAATCAACAATGACAACAACTAAACAACAGTGAAGTGAACATGACTGAAACAACAACAACAACAGTATCAACATATTAATCACCACCAACAACATCCAAGCCAATTACTGAATTGACAATGACTACAACTAAACAACAGTGAAGTGAACATGACTGAAACAACAACAACAACAGTATCAACATATAAAACACCACCAACAACATCCAAGCCAAATACTGAATCAACAATGACAACAACTAAACAACAGTGAAGTCAATATGACTGAAACAACAACAACAACAGGATCAACATATTAATCACCACCAACAACATCCAAGCCAAATACTGAATCAACAATGACAACAACAAAACCACAGTGATGTCAACATGACTGAAACATAACAACAACAGGATCAACATATTAATCACCACCAACAACATACAAGCCAAATAGTGAATCAACAATGACAACTACTAAACAACTGTGAAGTCAACATGACTGAAACAACAACAACAGGATCAACATATTAATCACCACCAACAACATCCAAGCAAAATACTGAATCAAAAATGACAACAACAAAACAAAGTGAAGTCAATATGACTGAAACAACAACAACAACAACAGTATCAACATATTAATCACCACCAACAACATTCAAGCCAAATACTGAATCAACAATGACAACAAATAAACAACAGTGAAGTCAATATGACTGAAGCAACAACAACAATCGGATCAACATATTAATCACCACCAATAACATCCAAGCCAAATACTTAATCAACAATGACAACAACAGTGAAGTCAGTATGACTGAAACAACAACAACAGGATCAACATATTAATCACCACCAACAACATACAAGCCAAGTACTGAATCAACAATGAAAACAACAAAACAACAGTGAAGTCAATATGACTGAAACAACAACAACAACAATATCAACATATTAATCACCACCAACAACATTCAAGCCAAATACTGAATCAACAATGACAACAAATAAACAACAGTGAAGTCAATATGACTGAAACAACAACAACAACCGGATCAACATATTAACCACCACCAACAACATCCAAGCCAAATACTGAATCAACAATGAAAACAATAAAACAACAGTGAAATCAATATGACTGAAACAACAACAACAACAGGATCAACATATAATTCACCACCAACAACATCCAAGCCAAATACTGAATAAACAATGACAACAACCAAACAACAGTAAAGTCAATATGAAATGAAACAGCAACAACAACAGGATCAATAATTAATCACCCCAATCAACATCCAAGCCAAATACTGAATCAACAATGACAACAACTAAACAACAGTGAAGTGAACATGACTGAAACAACAACAACAACAGTATCAACATATTAATCACCACCAACAACATCCAAGCCAAATACTGAATCAACAATGACAACAAATAAACAACAGTGAAGTCAATATGACTGAAACAACAACAACAATCGGATCAACATATTAATCACCACCAACAACATCCAAGCCAAATACTTAATCAACAATGAAAACAACAAAACAACAGTGAAGTCAATATGACTGAAATAACAACAACAACATGATCAACATATTAATCACCACCAACAGCATCCAAGACAACTACTGAATTAACAATGACAACAACTAAACGAACAGTGAAGTCAACATGACTGAAACAACAACAACAACAGGATCAACATATTAATCACCACCAACAACATCCAAGCCAAATACTGAATCAACAATGACAACAACAGTGAAGTCAGTATGACTGAAACAACAACAACAGGATCAACATATTAATCACCACCAACAACATACAAGCCAAGTACTGAATCAACAATGAAAACAACAAAACAACAGTGAAGTCAATATGACTGAAACAACAACAACAACAATATCAACATATTAATCACCACCAACAACATTCAAGCCAAATACTGAATCAACAATGACAACAAATAAACAACAGTGAAGTCAATATGACTGAAACAACAACAACAATCGGATCAACATATTAACCACCACCAACAACATCCAAGCCAAATACTGAATCAACAATGAAAACAATAAAACAACAGTGAAATCAATATGACTGAAACAACAACAACAACAGGATCAACATATAATTCACCACCAACAACATCCAAGCCAAATACTGAATAAACAATGACAACAACCAAACAACAGTAAAGTCAATATGAAATGAAACAGCAACAACAACAGGATCAATAATTAATCACCCCCATCAACATCCAAGCCAAATACTGAATCAACAATGAGAACAACTAAACAACAGTGAAGTCAATATGACTGAAGCAACTACAGGATCAACATATTAATCACCCCCAACAACATCCAAGCCAACTACTGAATTAACAATGACAACAACCAAACAACAGTGAAGTCAATATGACTGAAACAGCAACAACAACAGGATCAACAGATTAATCACCACCAACAACATCCAAGCCAAATACTGAATCAACAATGACAACAAAAAAAACACAGTGATGTCAACATGACTGAAACATGACAACAACAACAACAGGATCAACATATTAATCACCACCAACAACATACAAGCCAAATACTGAATCAACAATGACAACTACTAAACAACAGTGAAGTCAACATGACTGAAACAACAACAACAGGATCAACATATTAATCACCACCAACAACATCCAAGCCAAATACTGAATCAACAATGACAGCAACTATAACAACAGTGAAGTCAATATGACTGAAACAACAACAACAATCGGATCAACATATTTATCACCACCAACAACATCCAAGCCAAATACTGAATCAACATTAACAACAACAAAACCAGTGAAGTCAATATGACTGAAACAACAACAACAGGATCAACATATTAATCACCACCAACAACATCCAAGCCAAATACTGAATCAACAATGACAACAACAAAACCAGTGAAGTGAATATAACTGAAACAACAACAACAGGATCAACATATTAATCACCATCAACAACATCCAAGCCAAATATTGAATCAACAATGACAACAACAAAACCAGTGAAGTCAATATGACTGAAACAACAAGAACAGGATCAACATATTAATCACCACCAACAACATCCAAGCCAAATACTGAATCAACAATGACAACAACTAAACAACAGTGAAGTCAATATGACTGAAACAACAACAACAACAACAACATATTAATCACCACAAGCCAAATACTGAATCAACAAGACAACAACTAAACAACAGTGAAGTCAATATGACTGAAACAACAACAACAACAGGATCAATAATTAATCACCACCAACAACATCGAAGCCAAATACTGAATCAACAATGACAACAACAAAACAACAGTGAAGTCAATATGACTGGAACAACAACAACAACAGGATCAATATATTAATCACCACCAACAACATCCAAGCCAAATACTGAATCAACAATGACAACAACTAAACAACAGTGAAGTCAATATGACTGAAACAACAGCAACAACAGGATCAATATATTAATCACCACCAACAACATCCAAGCCAAATACTGAATCAACAATGAGAACAACAAAACAACAGTGAAGTCAATATGACTGGAACAACAACAACAGGATCAACATATTAATCACCACCAACAACACCCAATCCAAATACTGAATCAACAATGACAACAACAAAACAACAGTGAAGTCAATATGACTGAAACAACAACAACAACAACAACAGGATCAACATATTAATCACCACCAACAACATCCGAAACCAAATACTGAATCAACAATGACAACAACAAAACAACAGTGAAGTCAATATGACTGAAACAACAACAACAATCGGATCAACATATTAATCACCACCAACAACATCCAAGCCAAATACTGAAGCAACAAAGACAACAACAAAACCGACAACAACAAAACCACAGTGAAGTCAATATGACTGAAACAACAAGAACAACTGGATCAACATATTAATCACCAACAACAACATCCAAGCCAAATACTGAATCAACAATGACAACAACAAAACAACAGTGAAGTCAATATGAATGAAACAACAACAACAGGATCAACATATTAATCACCACCAACAACATCCAAGCCAAATACTGAATCAACAGTGACAACAACAAAACAACAGTGAAGTCAATATGACTGAAACTACAACAACAATAACAGGATAAACATATTAATCACCACCAACAACATCCAAGCCAAATACTGAATCAACAATGACAACAACAAAACAACAGTGAAGTCAATATGACTAAAACAACAACAACAACAACAACAGGATCAACATATTAATCACCACCAACAATATCCAAGCCAAATACTGAATCAACGAAGACAACAACAAAACCAAGTGAAGTTGATATGACCGAAACAACAGAATCAACATATTAATCACCACCAACAACATTCAAGCCAAATACTAAATCAACAAAGACAACAACAAAACCACAGTGAAGTTGATATGACTGAAACAACAACAACAACAACAGGATCAACATATTAATCGCACCAACAACATCCAAGCCAAATACTGAATCAACAATGACAACAACAAAACAACAGTGAAGTTGATATGACTGAAACAACAACAACAGGATCAACATATTAATCACACCAACAACACCCAGCCAAATACTGAAGCAACAAAGACAACAACAAAACCGACAACAACAAAACACCGGTGAAGTCAATATGACTGAAACAACAACAACAACAGGATCAAGATATTAATCACCACCAACAACACCCAAGCAAAATACTGAAGCAACAAAGACAACAACAAAACCGACAACAACAAAACACCGGTGAAGTCAATATGACTGAAACAACAACAACAACAGGATCAACATATTAATCACACCAACAACACCCAAGCCAAATACTGAAGCAACAAAGACAACAACAAAACCGACAACAACAAAACACCGGTGAAGTCAATATGACTGAAACAACAACAACAACAGGATCAACATATTAATCACACCAACAACATCCAAGCCAAATACTGAATCGACAATGACAACAACAAAACCACAGTGAAGTTGATATGACTGAAATAACAACAACAACAGGATCAACATATTAATCACCACCAACAACACCCAAGCCAAATACTGAATCAACAATCACAACAACAAAACAACAGTGAAGTCAATATGACTGAAACAACAACAACAGGATCAACAAACAACAGTCGAACCATTTACTTAATTAACAATGACAAGAACAAAACAACTGTCACGTCAATATGACTGGATCTACAAGTCAAATTTAAATTGAAGAACAGCGTGGCCAAATTTGACTAAACTATAGTATAAATGCAACAACAACAGAACCACCATAATCTCAAAGGACAAAAACACTCAAGCCAAATATGGAATCAACAATGACAACAACAAAATGACAACAGTAAAGTTGACATATTTAGACCAATAACAACAGGACCAAATTTAAATTGAAGAACGACAGCATGGACAAACTTGACAATAACTAATGTAAAATGAATAACTACTTTAAAATGCAACAACAACAGCATTAATATATTAACAAACAACAACAGCCAAGCCAAATATGAAATCAACAATATCATCAACAAAACAACAGTGAAGTCGATATGACTGGAACAACAACAACAGGACCAACATATTAAACAACAACCCAAAAATCCAAGCCAAAAACTGAATCCACAATCATGACAACAACAAAAGAAATCCGTGGATTCACATGTCTAGTTTGGCATGGGTATTTTTTAATTTGTCCCACTTTCTTCTATAGATGTTTTATATTAACAGTCTAAACACATATAGTAAAGATCAGATAAAAATGAAGTAACTACAGATTTAACAAAGGAAAATACAATATAGCATTTTTCAACAAATCAAGGGCCATAACTCTGTCATTACTAACAGGATCTAGCTGGTTTTCGAACTTGTCCAAGATTTCATTGACAAGTACTCTGCATATACCATACTCTGCACAACTAGACATCCTACTGAGGCTTCCTGCTAATCTTTTTAAAATGTAAAGTTAAAATGTCAAAGGGCCATAACTCCGTCAAAAATCAGCGAAATGATCCAAAAGTGTGGCATGCACAACTAGACATTTTACCGATGCTTCCTGCCAAGTTTTGTCGAAATCCAACAAGGCGTTTAGGAGGAGTAGCGCCGACAAGAAATTTAAAGTAAAAATGTCAAGGGGTCATTACTCCATCAAAAATCAACAAATTGGAGGAAAATATGCAACAGACACAACTAGAAATCAAAGCGATACTTCCCGCTAACATGGTGTTAACACAAACAAAAAAAAGTAATTCAAAAAAAATAAAAAAATAACCTTCCAAAAAATAAATAAAATGAAAAACAAAATGAAAAAAAAATTAAAAAATAAATAAAACAAGAGGCCCAAGAGGGCCTGTAGACGCTCTACTTGTATGATGTGATTCAAAAACATAAACATATTGGAGGCCAACCCAAGAAACATGTTTCCTATATATAACTCTATGTAAAATTTTGGTTATCGTGGCGGCCATTTTGAATATTTGACGACAACGAAAAACACAAACTTGATAGAGGCCAACAACAGGAACATGCATATGATATTTAACTACAATGGAATAAGTGGTAATATGTCGTTTGATAAATGTCCTTAAATTTGACCTAAGTTTAGCCATGGTGGCCATCATGGATGACTGGAGGCCCCAAAAACGCAAATCTGAGGGGGAACTAACCCAAAGATCAATGTGATTAAGTTTCATCAAAATCCTTCAAGCAGTTTCAGAGAAGATGTCATTCTTAACGTTTTTCTATATAACTCTATGTAAGCTTTGGGTTGCCGTGGTGGCCATTTTGATTATTAGACGAAAATGAAAAACACAAACTTGATAAAGGCTAACCCAAGGAACATGTATATGATATTTCGCAAGAATGGAATAAGTGGTTTCGTCAGAGATGTCGTTTTAAATTTCCTTAAATCTGACCTAGTTTTAGCCATGGTGGCCACCTTGGATGACTGGCGGCCGCAAAAAACACAAATCTGAGAGGACCCTCCAAAGCAACATTGTGATGAAGTTTCATCAAAATCCTTCAAGCGGTTTCAGAGGAGATGTCGATTTTATAAAATTGCAACAGACAGACGGACAGACGGACGACGGACGAAAAGTGATCGCATAAGCCCTCCTGGCCTTTGACCAGTAGAGCTAAAAACAACATCTAAAACAATGATCGCTTCAATTAGGAGTAACTGGCTCATCATCCTCATCGTTTTCTTCAATATCGTCATCGTCGTCTTCCTCGTTATCAACAATCTGTGATGCATAAGGTGTGAAGTTGGGTGATCGTCCGAAATGTTCAGAGAACAAACTCTCCAGCTCCTAAAAAGAAAACATAGTTGTTTAAAATTGTTATCGTTTTAAAGCAAACTTTTATTTTTACAGAACGTGGCATCACATTGCTACTGCCATCTGGTGTGGGTGTGGGTGTGTAGGGGGAGTGGGGAGGTGAGACCGTGGAAGCAGGGCATGCAAATACTGGGCTTATTTGTCTTAAAGTCCGAGGTCGCGGCTATCTTTTTCTGGAAAATCCCTGACGGGTTCTCGGTGTTTACAGAAGAGCTAAAATCTATAGACTGTGTTACGACCTTTGGGCTTTATATTACACAAGGCTGATTTTACTAGCGACGTCTAACTGCAACTCACTTAGTGTGCCTATACTGGAGGAAAATAAGAAACCCAAAAAGACCTCGCTGAAAAAAAGTTTTTTCAATAACAACAACAATGCAAAACAGTGCATAAACAAGACGTCTAACTCTTATTAATATGGTAATAACCTTTCTCATACAAAGATTTATACCTTTTTAGCTAAAATAATGACTTTGTAACTCCGTTATTTAAAACAGAAAGTAGCCCATTATTAATATGTTAATAATTAATCTTTCTCATACAAAGATTCATACCTTTTTAGCTAATATAATGACTTTGTAACTCAGTTATTCAAAACAGAAAGTAGCCCATGATACGTACATGTAATGTATACATTAAATTGTCATCTGTTTTCGCGCATTGAAACCAGGCCATTTATTTTGAGTTGTATGCGAGGCCACAAAAAACAGAACGATTACTGTGTCATCCGTTTTTTTCCATCATGCGTAAATTTACATGCGTTGTTGCTTGATTGATCGATTGATTGATTGATTGATTGAAGGGTTTCACGACGCACCAACACACAAAAATGGCATATGTCATAAAAAGGAAAGCTCTCCATTTACATCAAGATAAAAAGTATGCAAAGTGAGCCAACATCCTCACCCCCATGTTCTGACTTCATCTCAACTAAGTGGAAGGAGACACTGTGGTCTTACTCTACCTTGGATGTAAACTTGATCTTCTACTTTGGATGGTACCACCAACATGGTACCACAGGGGGGCGTAATTAACCAATGAACATGAACATTTAATTGGGTTTTACGGTGCACAAACTAGTGGCACAAACACAGTATATATGAAATTACTCTATTCTATTGATTCTAGTATTCACTAGCGGCGCACCCGGCGCGCGCCCCCCCCTAAAAATTCCGGATCATACATGTATGTCCATGTTACTGTAGATAAAATATCAAACAATTTCGTTGCACGCCCTCAGTATAAAAAAATTTATCGCTCGCTTAGCTCGCTCGACGCAAAATGGCTAATGAGTGGTTTAATTACCACATTGTTAAATCCTTTTATTTGAAAATGGACTTTTTTTTATTCATACATGTATGTCAATGTTATTGTAGATAAAATATCAAACAATTGCGTTGCACGCCCTCAGTATAAAAAAAATTCTCGCTCGCTCAACGCATAATGGCTAATGAGTGGTCTAATTAACATATTGTTAAATTCTTTTATTTGAAAACGGACTTTTTTTATTCATACGTGTATGTCCATGTTACTGTAGATAAAATATCAAACAAGTTAGATGGACGCCCTCAGTATTTTTTTTTTATTTGAAAACATACTTTTTTACCCTGTTAATGCACTGTTTTATGAGGCTAGAGACGGACCCGAAAATTGACCAAAATATTACGCCCCCCCTAAGCTGAAATCCTGGATCCGCCCCTGGTATTATATTAACAAGAGAATCTTATTTGACCTATTCTATAGGGAATATAACTATTAATTGATGTGCATTAATTATCCTGTTTCCATGTATTACATACATCATGTTGTAATCAGCAAGTCAAAGAATTAATATCATTCAACTTGGTTTAATATATACATATACATTAATGATAAGATAAGAAAATTATACAAATATTTAATTGGAAATTGTATTAAATTCTGCTAAAGTGGCTAAAAAAGCTTAGCCAAAAATGGCTAAACAAAAATCGAATCGGCTAAGAAAATTGAGGTGGATTTGCCTTTTTTTGGTCCAATGAAGAGCCCAGAAATACATTTAATATGTAAGCGTGTGTACGCCGACTCTGCCCCCGAACTCCAGGCACATAATTAAACTGTGACAGTGACAGCCTATAGTTAGAATTATCGAACCTTTGGTGTACCACAATACTAAACAAAAACGTGGCATTAACCTCTCCCACCACGGCTATCTACAATTTGTATTGATTAAAAATTAATTATTCTTATTATGTTATTATGTACATGTAGGGTACTTGATTAATACCAAAACAAAAGAAAACAAGAGGTCAATGACCTTGAAGCTATACTGATAGGTTTTTGATAGCTAGATCAGCATTCCTGTGAAGTTACATGAAAATCCGTCAAGTAGTTTCAGAGGAGAAGTCGCTACAAGTTTTCATTATATAACTATGTAAACAAAGATGGCCAATGGCGGCCATGTTTAATGTCAAATCAAAATATTTTTGACAATGATCAACATCATGTCATACTGATCATTTTAGAAAAAGTCCCATATCAATATCACTTATAGTTTTCAAGAAGTAGTTGCTACAAACTTGTTTTTGAAAATCTATTTTTAGCCATGGTGGTCATCTTGAATTTTCGGCCAACCTGAAAGTTTGCTAGGATCAATTAGACATCAAGAGCAACATTCCTGTAAAGTTTCATGAAAATCCGTCAAGTAGTTTCAGAGGAATAGTCGCTAAAAGTTTTTAGTAGATAACTCTATGTAAACAAAGATGGCCACTGACAGCCATTTTTAACATCGAACCAAATCGATTTTCGACAAGGTCCAACATCATGTCATGCTGATCATTTTAGGAAAAGTCCCATATCAATATCACTTATAGTTTTCAAGAAGTAGTCGCTACAAACTTGTTTTTTGAAAATCTATTTTTAGCCATGGTGGCCATCTTGAATTTCCGGCTGACCTGAAATTTTGCTGGATCAATTAGACAGCAAGAGCAACATTCGTCAGAAGTTTCATAAAAATCCGTCAAGTAGTTTCAGAGGAGTAGTCGCTACAAGTTTTTACTAAATAACTCTATGTCGAAGATGGCCACTGGCAGCCATGTTTAACATCGAATCGAAATAATGTTCGACAAGGATCAACATCATGTCATACTGATCATTTTAGGAAAAGACGCATATCAATATCACTTATAGTTTACAAGAAGTAGTCGCTACAAACTTGCTTTTTGAAAATTTATTTTTAGCCGCGGCGGCCATCTTGAATTTCGGCCAACCTGAAATTTTGCTAGGATCAATTAGACATCAAGAGCAACATTCCTGTGAAGTTTCATGAAAATCCGTCAAGTCACTACAATATTTCATTATATAACTCTATGTAAACAAAGATGGCCGCTGGTGGCCATGTTTAACGTCGCATCAAATATTTTTCGACAAGGATCAACATCATTCCATACTGATCATTTAGAAAAAGTCCCATATCAATATCACTTATAGTTTTCAAGAAGTAGTCGCTACAAACTTGTTTTTTTGAAAATCTATTTTTAGCTGTTGTGGCCATCTTGAATTTCCGATCAACCTGAAATGTTGCTAGGATAATTTAGACATCAAAAGCAACATTCCTGTGAAGTTTCATGGAAATCCGTCAAGTAGTTGCAGAGGAGTAGTCGCTACAAGTTTTTACTAAATAACTCTATCTCAAAGATTGACGCTGGCAGCCATGTTTAACATCGAATCGAAACAATTTTCGACAAGGACCCAACATCATGTCATGCTGATCATTTTAGAAAAAGTCCCATATCAATATCAGTTAGAGTTTTCAAGAAGTAGTCGCTACAAACTTGTTTTTTAAAAATCTATTTTAGATTTGGTGGCCATCTTGATTTTCACATCAACATGAATTTTGCTAGGATCAACTAGACTTCGAGGGCAAAATTTCTATAAGTTTCATGAAAATCCATTCAGTAGTTTTAGAGGGAGTAGTCGCTGAAAAAAAAGGTTACGGACAGACAGACGACGGACACCGCAACACGGCATAAGCTCTGCTGATCTCTGATCAGTAGAGCTTAAAATCGGAAACGGATTAATCTATACCGTATATTTCAATTGGTAAATATATCTATATTGTATATCAGTTTTAATTTAATGCGGATGGAATAATTACAATGTGCAAATACATACTAACATGTACCCGACCACATGTGTAATCATTTTGTACGTGTTGATAACATAGGCAAACTTGTATAAGGTTTAAATTTAAAATAAGCTGCAATGATGGAATGTTTACCTAGACATATAATAAAAAACAACAGGCCCAAGAGGGCCTGTGGACGCTCTACTGGCTAATATGGCTCTTATAACATCAATGAAATGAAATGAAATGAATGTTGTTTAACGCTCATCAACACAGTATAGGTTATTTAGAGCCGCCCCAGAGAGAGGGGAAGGATACATAGGAATCCGGGAACCTGCCCTACTCTTATTATCGAATAGATTCCTATGGTTCTTTAACGTGCTCAGAGGATAGACCGATACACGGGACCGCCCGGTTTACGTCCCCATCCGACGGACGAGGCTAAGGTAATGAAGCGAGTGACTAGCGTCTTAAAGAGGGACCATAACTCCGCCATTACTGGTCCGATCTGGCTGGTTTTCGAAGTTGGCCAGTAGAGATAATAACAAGCGGTCAATAATCTTGAAGCTCTACTGATAGGTTGTTGATACCTAGATCAGTATTTCTGTGAAGTTTCATGAAAATCCGTCAAGTAGTTTCAGAGTAGTCGCTACACGTTTTCATTATATAACTCTATGTAAACAAAGATGGCGGCCATGTTTAACGTCAAATCAAAATAATTTTTGACAATGATCAACATTATGTCATACTGACCATTATAGAAAAAGTCCCATATCAATATCACTTATAGTTTTCAAGAAGTAGTAGCCACAAACTTGCATTTTGAAAATCTATTTTTAGCTATGGTGGCCATCTTGAATTTCCAGGCGACCTGAAAATCTCCTAGGATCAATTAAGCAATAAGAGCAATATTTCTGTGAAGTTTCATGAAAATCCGTCAAGTAGTTTTAGAGGAGTAGTCGCTACAAGTTTTCATTAAATAACTATGTAAACAAAGATGGCCGCTGACAGCCATGTTTAACATTGAATCAAAATGATTTTTGACAAGGACCAACATCATGTCATGCTGATCACTTTAGAAAAAGTCCCATATCAATATCCCTTAGAGTTTTCAAGAAATAGTCGCTACAAACTTGTTTTTTAAAAACCTATTTTTAGATTTGGTGGCCATCTTGGATTTCACATCAACATGAATTTTTGCTAGGATCAACTAGACTTCATGAGCAACATTTCTGTAAAGTTTCATGAATATCCATTCATAAGTTTCAGAGACGTAGTCGCTACAAAAAAAGTTTACGGACGGACAGACAGACGGACGCCGCACCACGGCATAAGCTCCGCTGATCTCTGATCAGTCAAGATAAAAAAACAAAAAGAAATAAGTAAAAAAACAAAAGTTTCGATGGGTTGTGTAGGGGAGGGGTGTCATCATAGCGATATGTATAAAAATTTACCAAAACAACACAGAAATATGTAAAAAATACAGTTTCGAGTGTGGGGTGGAGGCGTGGGGGTCATGGGGTGGGGGTGCGAGGTGGGAGGGAGGGTTGTGGGGATGTCAACATAGCTATATGTCTAAGACTTGACCAAAACACAGAAATATGTTTCAAGTAGAGGGTTGTGGAGTTGGGGGGGGGGGGGGGGGGGTAAACAACACAGATATATGTAAAAAGTTTTGAGTGGGTGTGTGGAGAGCAGGGGTGCGGGGAATGGGGGGTGGGGGGAGGGACCGGGGGGGGAGGGGGTCAACATAGCTATATGTGGTAAGAATTTACCAAAACATCACAGAAATATGTAAAAACAAGAGGTCCAAGAGGGCCTGTGGATGCTCTACTGGCTCATTATAAAGTTTATGTATAAGGGGTTAGAAGTCAAAAATCATTCAACCAGAACATGCCAATGCTTAGTACTGATCATCCTCGCGAAGATTTGCTGAAATCTGGCAGAGAGTTCAGAAGAGACTAATCTGGAAAAAGTTTGTGTATTAAAACATTTAAAGGGTCACAACTCTGCCAAATATCATTCAACCAAAATATGGCAGATGATATGCACAACTAGGCTTGATATTGATCATCATTGTCTTTCATTTTCAATTTACCACAATTTTTCTGTCGAGACAAAACCGGTTTTCCAAAAAAATTAGAATATTTAATGATTTCATCAGTTCGTCAAATATTTTATGCCAAACATTTTACTGAGGTAGTTGCATAGTTCCATGTGTCATATTATACACTGTCTGCCCCTTATTTTGAACATAGTCCTGTTTATATGCACATATGACTGCTTTTTTTACCCCCACCACCATTAGAAAACACATAATTTGACTTTAAATAGTAATAAGGTACAACCAAAATATGTTTCAAGTTCCTAGTCTTCTTTGTGTCAATGTATCTACAAATTAAAGTTTAATAAAGCATTTTTTACAACCAAGACACACAGACAGACAGACAGACAGGTGTGCTATAAGGACTTCTTGCTTTTCAACATTTACTCGCGGTGTGATTTTCAACAATGCCGTCAGATTCTATGTCAAATAGAATAAAACAATATAGTTGTCGCCTGCCTACTTGTTTGTTTGTTTGCTTGCTTGCTTGCTTGCTTAATTGCTTGCTTGCTTATTTACTTGCTGCTTTGTTAATTTACAATAAGACAGAGACTGGGTGAAACCACCTCTTAAAAATCAAACATATTTTAAGACTCTTAGTAGAGATAATGCCCATTGATTGAGATATTAATTCATGATAAACAAAGCAAGGTACATTTCTAAAAATCACTTACCAAATGCTGTAGGCTTTGCTGGTCCATGTATGTCAAACACAGTAGCACACACAGTAACGCGTCCCGCAAAAGTCTGAGTCCCTGAAAAGTCTTCGAGATGCCTCATGCTAAATAACTGATGGTGTCAATGGAACAAGACACTTGTTGCTTGAGCTCTGGAAATAGAACAGTGTTACCATTGCATAATAAAACTGGGTGAAACTACCTCTTAACAAGAGGCCCAAGAGGGCCTGTGGATGCTCTACTGGCTAATATGGCTCTTATAACATCAATGAACTATTGTCTTAAAGACGCAAAATATAGCATTTTTAACTAAATCAAGAGCCACAACTCCGCCATTACTGGTCCGATCTGGCTGGTTTTCGAAGTTGGCAAGTAGAGATAATAATCAAAGGACTGAAGGTCCTGAAAGGCGGTAGCAAGCATGTGGATAAAGAAATATAATTATATAATGATTAATGAATGCTGATCACGTGCTTGAGATGAGGTAATGACTCAACAAAAGGATGTTTAACAGAAAATAATTAATTGAACTGTATTTTTTTTTCCAGGTAAATTCTTAAAAAGAAAAATATCTTGTGATTCAATTAATTTTTTTCTGATAAATATTTTTATTTGTTTTAATAGTGGTAACAAATATGAATTTTAAGACGCATCTAAACTATGTATTACATTTTCAATAGGATGAACATTAAGAAAACTGTAAAGAAAAGAAAATTACGCACCTTAATTTTTATGGTAAATATTGACTGTAATAGCCACAACAGAAAAGAATATAAAATCAATAATCAATATAGATAAAGAGAGTCGTTGCATTTCCTTCTTAATATAAAAGTAAATAAAATGTGTTCACGTCAAAACTAAACTCCATCTATCACTCAAGACTCCACTCCTGATTTTAGTATATGCTGACGATGTAATCAGTTCACGGAGATGGCCGAATATCTTCTTTTAAAGAAAAAGTAGACCGAGCTATAACTATTTACTTATCTGCTTTCACATCTTCTTGTTATAGCTTTGGCTGGTACCCTAGTACATGGAATTAAATAGACATGTATATCGCTGCCTAGTACTATTAGTGTAAATTGTGACATTTGATTTAAGAGCTATATACTCAATTCGTTAATAACTTTATATAAAGTCATGCGTATAGTCTGCATACGAAAAACGATGTATATTATATAGGAAAAGTGTTTTGTTTTTTAAGAATTACATCTAAATTATCTTTACATGATTCAAATAAAAGAATTGTTTTAAGAAAAGTTGCATGATTGACTCATAAATAAGTAAAGCTCAACACTTTTTAACTTTTTTCTCCATCCCTCAACTCCATCCCTCAGCTCAAGACTCCATTCCTAATTTTAGTATATGCCGTTGTTGTAATCAGTTCACGGATAGAAAAAGTAGAGCGATCTATAAATATTTATTTAACACATTTGACAGCTTCTTTTTACAGCTTAAACATTTGAAAATAAATTACTTTGATGTAAAGCTTAATGTTGCAAGTTATTTGCATATGACTTGCTAAACTATCTGTTTCATATATATTTTAGGCCAATTAATACGCCAGTCTAGCATATTGACGGAAACAGCCGAAACTATTCGAGGCAACCAGGTCCAAATTAGTACGCAGTTTAAAAATAAAAACAAATTGAAAGGGCTTCAAAAACACAAATACGCATATTTTTTCAGGTCATTATTTTATTTTTGTATACACTCCATAAGTTTTTTCCGATAAAAAAGCTTAGACAATAACGATGTAGATACTTAATTAATGAACTAATTTCTTTCGAGGTTTGATATGGCAGAAAAGCTTTGCATATATGATGAGCTACGAATTGACCAATCAAATGAGTGTATTCAGAAACAGATGAAGGGCTTCACAAGAAGACGCTAGCTGAAAGCTACCGCCTTAAAAATGAAAAAAAAAACATATATATATATATATAAAAATAATAAAAGAATATAAGAGGCCCATGAGGGCCTGTGGACGCTCTACTTGCTAATATGGCTCTTATGACATCAATGAAGAGAGTGACTATCTTCTTAAAGAGGCAAAATATAGCATTTTTAACTAAATCAAGAGCCATTACTCCGCCATTACTGGTCCGATCTGGCTGGTTTTCCAAGTTGGCCAGTAGAGATAATAAAAATAAAAAAACTAGAAATTGTTATTGTCCATGGGACAAAAACGTATGGCTCCCCCACTCGCCCGAACAGACATAATTGACGACTCTAGGTCCAACTGTTCTTTATTGATCTGAGATCGTTTTGATATTCAATATCCCTGTGACTGTATCTACTATCTGTATCAGTAAGGCCACATAAAAAAATATGTGTGATTCAAGTAACCCGACCGACCCTATTTTTTTAAAGGGCCGACCCTAAAACTTCTTATGCAAAAATTAAAAAAAAAAAAAACTTAAATTTTTTTTTTAAAAAAATTAAAAAATTAAAAAAAAAAAATTAAAAAAAAATCTAAATTAAAAAAAATAAAAATCAATAGGGGTCATCTACTGGTCATGACCAACAACCCTTCCAAGTTTGAGGACCCTAGGTCCAACCATTCTCTAGTTATTGATCGGACATAGTTTCACCGCAACCTTGACCTTTGACCTAGTGACCCCAAAATCAATAGGGTCATCTACTGGTTATGACCAACCATCCTTCCAAGTTTGAGGACCCTAGGTCCAACCATTCTCTAGTTATTGATTGGACATCGTTTCACCGCAACCTTGACCTTTGACCCCAAAATCAATAGGGTCATCTACTTGTCATGACCAACCATCCTTCCAAGTTTGAGGACCCTAGGTCCAACCGTTCTCTAGTTATTGATCGGACATCGTATTAATAGTCAAGGTCACCACGACCTTGACCTTTGACCTAGTGACCCCTCTACTTGTCATGACTAACCGTCGTTCCAAGTTTGAGGACCCTAGGTCCAACCGTTCTCTAGATATTGATCGGACATCGTTTTGATAGTCGAGGTCACCGCGACCTTGACCTTTGACCTAGTGACCCCAAAATCAATAGGGGTCATCTACTTGTCATGACCAACCATCCTTCTAAGTTTGAGGACCCTAGGTCCAACCATTCTCTAGTTATTGATTGGACATCGTTTTGATAGTCAATGTCACCGCAACATTGACCTTTGACCTAGTGACCCAAAAATCAATAGGGGTCATCTACTTGTCATGGCCAACCATCCTTCCAAGTTTGAGGACCCTAGGTCCAACCATTCTCTAATTATTGATCGGACATCGTTTTGATAGTCAATGTCACCGCAACATTGACCTTTGACCTAGTGACCCCAAAATCAATAGGGCTCATCTACTTGTCATGACCAACCATCCTTCCAAGGTTGAGGACCGTAGGTCCAACCATTCTCTAGTTATTGATCGGACATCGTTTTTGACACAGACAGACCTACGGCCTTGACCTTTGACCTAGTGACCCCAAAATCAATAGGGGTCATCTACTTGTCATGACCAACCATCCTTCCAAGTTTGAGGACCGTAGGTTCAACCGTTCTCTAGTTATTGATCGGACATCGTTTGTGACACAGACAGACCTACGGCCTTGACCTTTGACCTAGTGACCCCAAAATCAATAGGGGTCATCTACTTGTCATGACCAACCATCCTTCTAAGTTTGAGGACCCTAGGTCCAACCATTCTCTAGTTATTGATTGGACATCGTTTTGATAGTCAATGTCACCGCAACATTGACCTTTGACCTAGTGACCCCAAAATCAATAGGGGTCATCTACTTGTCATGGCCAACCATCCTTCCAAGTTTGAGGACCCTAGTCCCAACCATTCTCTAATTATTGATCGGACATCGTTTTGATAGTCAATGTCACCGCAACATTGACCTTTGACCTAGTGACCCCAAAATCAATAGGGCTCATCTACTTGTCATGACCAACCATCCTTCCAAGGTTGAGGACCGTAGGTCCAACCATTCTCTAGTTATTGATCGGACATCGTTTTTGACACAGACAGACCTACGGCCTTGACCTTTGACCTAGTGACCCCAAAATCAATAGGGGTCATCTACTTGTCATGACCAACCATCCTTCCAAGTTTGAGGACCGTAGGTCCAACCATTCTCTAGTTATTGATCGGACATCGTTTGTGACACAGACAGACCTACGGCCTTGACCTTTGACCTAGTGACCCCAAAATCAATAGGGGTCATCTACTTGTCATGACCAACCATCCTTCCAAGTTTGAGGACCGTAGGTCCAACCATTCTCTAGTTATTGATCGGACATCGTTTTGATAGTCTATGTCACCGCAACATTGACCTTTGACCTAGTGACCCCAAAATCAATAGGGGTCATCTACTTGTCATGACCAACCATCCTTCCAAGTTTGAGGACCCTAGGTCCAACCATTCTCTAGTTATTGATCGGACATCGTTTTGATAGTCAATGTCACCGCAACATTGACCTTTGACCTAGTGACCCCAAAATCAATAGGGGTCATCAACTTGTCATGACCAACCATCCTTCCAAGTTTGAGGACCCTAGGTCCAACCATTCTCTAGTTATTGATCGGACATCGTTTGTGACACAGACCTACAGACAGAGAAACAGACAGACAGACAGACAGAAAGCACAAAATCAATATGGCTCCCCTACCACACTTTGTGTGGGGAAGCCATAAAAATAAAAATAAAAATTTAAAAAAAACAAGAGGCCCAAGAGCGCCTGTGGATGCTAAATCAAGAGCCGTAACTCCTCTGTTACTGGTACGACTGGTCCAATATAGAGCTAAAACCAATTAAAAAATCAAAAAATTAAACAAGAGGTCAATGACCTTGAAGCTCTACTGATAGATTTTTGATAGCTAGGTCAACATTCCCGTGAAGTTTCATGAAAATCCATCAAGTAGTTTCATAGGAGTAGTTGCTACAAGTTTTCATTATATAACTCTATGTAAACAAAGATGGCCACTGGCAGCCATCTTTAATGTCAAATCAAAATAATTTTTGACAAGGATCAACATCATGTCATACTGATCATTTTAGAAAAAGTCCCATATCAATATCACTTATACTTTTAAAGAAGTAGTCGCAACAAACTTATTTTTTAAAAATCTATTTTTAGCTGTGGCAGCCATCTTGAATTTCTGGCCAACCTGAAATTTTGCTAGGATCAATTAGACATCAACAGCAACATTCCTGTAAAGTTTCATGAATATCCGCTAAGTAGTTTCAGAGGAGTAGTCGTTAAAAGTTTTTACTATATAACTCTATGTAAACAAAGATAGCCACTGGCAGCCATGTTTAACGTCGAATCAAAACGATTTTTGACAAGGACCAACATCATGTCATGCTGATCATTGTAGAAAAAGTCCCATATCAATATCACTTATAGTTTTCAAGAAGTAGTCGCTACAAACTTGTATTTTAAAATTCTATTTTTAGCTTTGGTGGCCATCTTGGATTTCACATCAACATGAATTTTTGCTAGGATCAACTAGACTTCATGGGCAACATTTCTGTAAAGTTTCATGAATATCCATCCAATAGCTTCAGAGGAGTAGTCGCTACAAATAAAAGTTAACGGACAGACAGACAGGCGGACAGACGGACGGACGACGGACGCCGCACCATGGCATAAGCTCCGCTGATCTCTGATCAGTTGAGCTAAAAAAAATATCAAAAATTCAATGAATCAATAATAATAAAAATAAAATAATATTAAAATTAAAAAAGAAATTAAAAAATCAAAAAAATCAATCAATTAAAAATTAAGAAAACAAACATTTAAAAAAATTAAAAAAATTAAAAAACAATATTCAAAAAAATAAATAAATAAAAAAAAATAAAATAATATGTGGTAAAGTTTGGCAAAGATCAGATGCAAAATGAGGCCCTATCATGACGAGGCAAATTATAGCATTTTTAACAAAATCAAGGGCCATAACTTCGCTGTTACTGATCCGATCTGGCTGGTTTTCGAACTCGACCGAGCATTCATTGACATTAACAATCTGATAATGTTTGGTAATTATCGGATAAAAAATAAAGGCCCTATAGACTTAACGAGGCAAAATATAGCATTTTCAACTAAATCAAGGGCCATAACTCTGCTGTTAATGGTCCGATCTGGCTGGTTTTCGAACTTGTTCGAGCTATCATTGACATTAACAATCTGGTAAAGATCGAATGAAAAATGAAGGCCCTATCGTCTTAACGAGACAAAAGTTAACGACGGAGGACGGACGGACGACGGACAACTCACCATTCCATCAGCTCTGCTGGACCTTGGTCAGTAGAGCTAAAAACAAAAACAAAATTAAACAAAAATAAATAAAAAATCAATAAAAAAAAAATCAAATTAAAAAAATCAAATTAAAAAAAAAAATCAAATAAAAAATATTCAAAAAAAGAAAAAAAGAAAATCATCAAATCTGGTCAAGTTTGGCAAAGATCAGATGCAAAATGAAGGCTCTATCGTATGACGAGGCAAATTATAGAATTTTTAACAAAATCAAGGGCCATAACTCCACTGTTACTTGTCCGATCTGGCTGATTTTTCAAACTTCACCGAGGTTTCATTGACATTAACAATCGGATGAAAAATGAAGGCCCTATCGTCTTAATGAGGCAAAATATAGCATTTTCAACTAAATCAAGGGCATTAACTCCACTGTTACTGGTCCGATCTGGCTGGTTTTCGAACTTGTCCGAGCTTTCATTGATATTAACAATGGTAAAGTTTGGTAAAGATCGAATGAAAAATGAAGGCGACCGGACGATGGACAACTCGCCATCCCATAAGCTCTGCTGGCCAGTAGAGCTGAAAATGAAGGCCCTACCGTATTAACAAGGCAAAATATAGCATTTTTAACTAAATCAAGAGCCATAACTTCTCTGTTACTGGTCCGACTGGTCCAACATAGAGTTAAAAATAACAATAATAATTTTAAAAAAAAACAAAAAAAAAAAAAATCAATAATAAAAAAATCAATAAAAGAAAAATAATATAAAAAGGAAAATCATAAAATCTGGTAAAGATCAGATGCAAAATAAAGGCCCTATCGTATGACGAGGTAAATTATAGCATTTTGAACTAAATCAACGGCCATAACTCCTCTGTTACTGGTCTGACTGATCCAACATAGAGCTAAAAAAAAAAAAAAAAAATTCATTGATATTAACAATCTGATAAAGTTTGGTAAAGATCGAATGAACAATGAAGCACCTATCGTCTAAACAAAGCAAAATATAGCATTTTTAACTAAATCAAGGGCCATAACTCTGCTGTTACTGGTCAGATATGGCTAGTTTTCGAACTTATTTGAGCTTTCAACAACATTAACATTCTGATAAAGTTTGGTAAAGATCGGATGAATAATGAAGCTCCTATCGTCTTAACGAGGCAAAATATAGCATTTTTAACTAAATCAAGGGCCATAACTCCGCTATTACCAGTCCAATATGGCTATTTTTCGCATTTGTCCGAGCTTTCATTGCTATGAACAATGTGGTAAAGTTTGGTAAAAATAGGATGAAAAATGAAGGCCCTATCGTCTTAACGAGGAAAAAAATAGCAATATAGCATTTTTAACTAAATCAAGGACCATAACTCCGCTGTTACTGGTCCGATCTGGCTGGTTTGCAAACTTGTCCGAGCTTTCATTGATATTAACAATGTGGTAAAGTTTTGGTAAAGATAGGATGAAAAATGAAGGCCCTATCGTCTTAACGAGACAAAAGTTAACGACGGACGACGGACGGACGACAGACAACTCGGCATCGCATAAGCCTAGAGCTAAAAACTAACAAGAGGCCCAAGAGGCCATGTGGACGCTCTATTGGCTGACATGGCTCTTATAACATCAATGAAGCGAGTGACTGCCATTTACGTTTTTTTGAACGTTTCATGCAAAAAACAGCTTTTTAACTAAATCAAGGGCCATAACTAAAGAATCTGGTAAAGTTTGGTAAAGATCAGATGAACAAGAGGCTCAAGAAGGCCTGTAGATGCTCTACTTGTATGATGTGATTCAGAAAGATGGTGGGGGTTTGGAAAAAAAATAATTGAAAATTAGGATGCAAATAATGCGTTCTCAAGCTATATTTCTGCGTTAATATGACATTTTGAACTTTTCTTTTTCACTTTTGCTGACGAATTGAACGCATTGGCGTATGTGCGTATGCCTGGATACGCCCTTGCCTATATATGACTCTATGTAAACTTTGGGTTATCATGGCGGCCATTTTGAATATTTGACGATAACGAAAAACACAAACTTGATAGAGGCTAACCCTAGAAACATGTTTATGATATTTCACAAGAATGCATAAGTGGTTTCGGAGATGTTGTTTGAAATTTCCTTAAATTTGACCCAATTTTAGACATGGCAACCATCTTGGATGACTGGCGGCCGCGAAAAACACTAATCTGAGAGGCACTATCCCAAATATCATGGTGATTAAGTTTCAGCAAAATCCTTCGGGAGATTTCGCAGAAGATGTCATTTTTAACGTTTTCCTATATAACTCTATGTAAACTTTGGGTCGCCATGGTGGCCATTTTGATTATTCGACGATAACGAAAAACACAAACTTGATAGGAGGCCAACCCAAGGAACAGGTATATGATATTTCACAAGAATGGAATAAGTGGTTTTAGAGGAGATGTCGTTTGAAATTTCCTTAAATTTAACCTAGTTTTAGCCATGGCGGCCATCCTGGATTACTGGCGGCCGCGAAAAACACAAATCTGAGAGGGGTCCTCCCAAGTAACATTGTGATGAAGTTTCATCAAAATCCTTTAAGCGGTTTCAGAGGAGAAGTCGATTTTATAAAATTGCTGACAGACAGACGGACAAAAAGTGATCGCATAAGCCCTCCTGGCCTTTAGAGCTAAAAATTGCATGTTAATTTGTTACTTTTGTGATACCAGTATGAGATTTAATTTGTTTACAGAACCAGTTACATGAAAGCCACTCAAAAAACGCTTATAGGTTCAGAGAAGCTCGGATTAAGGATACAGTTGCAATGCACAAGCTGCCGTTTGATCGAAAATTGGATGCCAGCAACCCTACAGACATCTGTTGTGGTGTGTTTCCACTTCGCAGTACTGTGACACCTCTGCTTAGTACTATTATTGTTCAAAACAACTGTATATGATTCAATTACCTAAGTCCAAGACCACTTGAGAGGAAGATCTCACTATTACCTGCAGTTTGTGACCCATGGTAAACTGCTCAATTTGACATGTGACATGACAGGTGTGAGACTCAACATGTGTGATGTTACTGCGGACAGTTCTGCCAATATTGCAGACGTAAAATAGGACATGTTTGCACTTAAAATAGGACTTGTTTGCACTTAAAATAGGACATGTTTTGCACTTAAAATCAGGGGGGAAAATTTCATTTACAGTCGAACCTCGATAATTCGAAGTCAGCGGGACCATAGGGATATGTTCGAGCTATCGGTGGCTTCGAGGCATCGAGGTTACGATAAAAACCAAAATATCTATCCGAATTTGTGTACCACCCGAAATAGTGTTACTTGTGTACGTGACCTATTGTTCTCGGTATGTTTTTCATGTTCATGCATGTTTGTTTAAACCTCATAACGGATATATAACATGTAATTGTTACACTGAAAATACACTGAAAATACAAGAAAAACTGCAATAATGTGTTTGTTTTATCATTTATTTAAAGAAATATCACAATAATAGATTTTAACATACATTCCGGAAGTCCGAATAATGAGAACAAGGTAAGACTGGTTTCGGTACATACAACTGAATAGAATAGACAATAGCGTAGCACATAATTCACTGTTGAAATATCTTACTAAACATACGTTTTTGTTTTTATAGTTCTTTTATTTAAAAAAGTTTGTAATGAGTGATTGCTTTGCACACGAAAAGAGCTATCCCCCCATTACTGGGTCCTTCACTAGATTGCTCGGCCTGTAGTAGATCATATGCGATTGACATTTTGAATTTAATATGAAGACGTTATGAAAACCGTTTCCTTATATACACATGTAGCCGTTAAATTTCTAATCAGTAATCACTCGCGAAATGCTCTTCTCTAATTAAAACGTAAACACACTTTATCTTAATTATTGTTTTATTTTTATTAAACCAATCAACAAATGTAATTTAATTAGAAAATCGAAAGTGTTTATCGTAATTAACAGTAAACGAAGTTCAATAAACATACTCGGGAATTGCTCTTATCTAATTAAAAAGTGAACACACTTTATTTTAATTATTGTTTTATTTTTATTAAAACCAATCAACATACATTATTTAATTAGAAAATCAACCGTGTCAACCGTGTTTTAACAGTAAACGAAGTTCACTAAATATAAATTGTATCTGTCTATTATCGCTTTTCAATCATAAATGTTCGCACCTTTAACAACCAACTTTATCTGTTTTCGCACTATGATCGAACTTGCTACAAACAAATGCAAACGCGTCGATTACAATTAATATGGCAGACGTCGCATGGCGACGGATCATCACCTTCGATTAAGCGAGGTTTAAATTCACACAAAAATGGATCTTCGGACCGTAAAAAGTATTCGAGTGAGCCGGGGTATTCGAGAAATAATATTCGAATAATCGAGGTTAAATTACATTGAATTATATAGGAGTTGTGTCGGGACCGGAAAATGTGTTCGAATTACCGATGGTATTCGAATTACCGGTGTTCGAGCTATCGAGGTTCGACTGTATAATGTTGTGGGTTTTAATTATTTTCTTTTAAACAAGAGGCCTGTAGACGCTCTACTTGTATGATGTGAGTCAAAACATAAACATGATAGAGGCCTACCCAAGAAACATGTTTCCTATATATAACTTTTGTGTAAACTTTGGGTTATCTTGAATAATTTTGATTATTTGAAGATAATGAAAAACACAAACTTGATAGAGGCTAACCCAAGGAACATGTATATGATATTTCACAAGAATGCAATAAGTGGTTTCAAAGATGTGGTTTGAAATATCCTTAAATTTGACCTAGTTTTAGCCATGGCGTCCATCTTGGATGACTGGCAGCCGTGAAAAACATAAATCTAAGAGGGACTTTCCCAAATATCATTTTGGTTAAGTTTCATCAAAATCCTTTAAGCGGTTTCAGAGAAGATGTCATTTTTAACGTTTTCCTATATAACTCTATGTAAACTTTCGGTCACTGTGGCGGCAATTTTGATTATTCGACGATAATGAAAAACACAAACTTGATAGAGGCCAACCCAAGGAACATGTATATGATATTTCAGTAGAATGAAATAAGTGGTTTCGGAGGAGATGTTTGAAATTTCCTTAAATTTGACCCAATTTTAGACATGGCGACCATCTTGGATGACCGGCGGCCACGAAAAACACAAATCTGAGAGGCACTATCCCAAATATCATGGTGATTAAGTTTCATCAAAATCCTGCAATAGGTTTCACAGCAGATCTCATTTTTAACGTTTTCCTATATATCTCTATGTAAACTTTGGGTCACTGTGGTGGCCATTTTGATTATTCGACGATAACGAAAAACACAAACTTGATAGAGGCCAACCCAAGGAATATGTATATGATATTTCACAAGAATAGAATAAGTGGTTTTGGAGATGTCGTTTGAAATTTCCTTCAATTTAACCTAGTTTTAGCCATGGCGGCCATCTTAGACTGGCAGCTGCAAAAAAAAAAAATCTGAGAGGGACTATCCCAAATATCATTGTGCTTAAGTTTCATCAAAATCTTTCAGGCGGTTTCAGAGGGGGTGTAATTTTTAACCTTTTCCTATGTAACTCTATGTAAACTTTGGGTCGCCGTGGCGGCCATTTTGATTATTTGACGATAACGAAAAACACAAACTTGATAGAGGCTAACCCAAGAAACATGTATAATATTTCAGTAAAATGGAATAAGTGGTTTCGGAGGAGAGGTCGTTTGAAATTTCCATCAATTTGGCCTAGTTTTAGCCATGGTTGCCATCTTGGATGACTGGCAGCTGCGCAATACAACAAGAGCTGTCGGAGAACAGCGCAGCTCGACTATTCGATTTTTCGGAGAATAATAAATTTATAGCTAGTATATACCATCAGAAAACAAGGCTATAACAATGTGGGGTGGGGTTGGGAGCACAACATAACTATGTGTAAGAATTGACCAAAACTACACAGAAATATGTAAAAAAATAATAAAAAAATCGACTTTTGAGTGTGGTGCGGGGTGGGGGTGGGAGAGAGGCGGGGGTGGATGGTGGGGGGATTGGGGGTGGTGAGGGCAACATATATGTGTAAGAAGCTGTGTAATAATTCACCAAAACAACACAAAAATATGGAGAAGGGGCAACATATATGTGTAAGAATTGACAAAAGCAACACAGAAATATGTAAAAACAAAACAAAATAGTTTCAAGTGCGGGTGGGGTGGCGGGAGCGGGGGGGAGAGGCAGGAGTGAGTTGGGGGCGGGGGAAGGGATGCAATAAGTGGTTTCAAAGATGTCGTTTGAAATTTCCTTAAATTTGACCTAGTTTTAGCCATGGCGGCCATCTTGGATGATTGGCGGCCGTGAAAAACATAAATCTGAGAAAGACTATCCCAAATATCATTGTGATTAAGTTTCATCAAAATCCTTCAAGCGGTTTCAGAGAAGATGTAATTTTTACCCTTTTCCTATAATACTCTATGTAAAATATGGGTCGCCGTGGCGGCCATTTTGATTATTTGATGATAACGAAAAACACAAACTTGATAGAGGCTAACCCAAGGAAAATGAATATGATATTTCACAAGAATGGAATAAGTGGTATCGGAGGAGATGTCGTTTGAAATTTCCTTAAATGTGATCTAGTTTTAGCCATGGCGGCCATCTTGGATGACTGGCGGCCGCAAAAAACACAAATCTGAGAAGGGCCCTCCCAAGTGACATTGTGATGAAGTTTCATCAAAATCCTTCAAGCGGTTTCAGAGAAGATGTCATTTTTAACCTTTTCCTATATAACTCTATGTAAATTTTGGGTCGCTGTGGTGGCCATTTTGATTATTCGACGATAACGAAAAACACAAACTTGATAGAGGCCAACCCAAGGAACATGTATATGATATTTCAGTAGAATGGAATAAGTGGTTTCGGTGATGTCGATTGAAATTTCCTTAAATTTTACCTAATTTTAGCCATGGCGGCCATCTTGGATGACTGGCGGCCGCGAAAAACACAAATCTGAGGGGAGACTCCTTAGTTTCGAATGAATGTCCATGGGGAATTTCTTATAAAACAGAAGTCTAAGAGATTAAAAGCCATGTACAGACTAGACAATAAAAAAGAAATCCACAAATGTGGTGTTTTTGACTTAGTATGACATAATAGTTAATTTTGGTGTAAATAAACTTTTTGTACTGTGACCGGTATATAGGCTGTAAACAGAAACTAGTAACTGGCGGCTATGTTGTAAATGGTAGCTTTATTTTATCGTTTCCTGCCTTTCTCCATTCGGCATAAGATTACGGAAAAAAAAGCCGGATAAGGTATGTAGAAATAGCATTTTTATGACAATTTGGAGTGTTTGTCATTCAATTATGGATGTTTTATATCTCAAATAAGGGACAGGTATATGCTGCCGTGTGTCTATAAATGTCATGTTTTCCTTTTTTGTGAATGCAGAGTGGGTGGGGTAAATGAATTGTATTTGTAGGCAGAGAAACTGATTTTGTTGCTTTCTAGCATGTATTTGCTACATTTTGAGGAAATTATATGGTCTTTCAGGAACAGGGCATGTTTGTTAGTTTTGAAAAATAGTTATTTAACGTTATTAGTGTACATGTCTGAAAATAGTCTGAATTTCAAAGAAAACTGTAGATTCCGACCTGAGAGGGGTCCTCCCAAGTAACATTGTGATGAAGTTTCATCAAAATCCTTCAAGCGCTTTCAGAGGAGATGTCGATTTTATAAAATTGCTAACAGACAGACAGACAGATAGACGGACGACGGACGAAAAAAGGTTGCATAAGCCCTCCTGGCCTTTGGCCAGTAGTGCTAAAAAAAACAAAAAAGACTGCATATAAAATAACTGGCATAATAATAGACAAAATACGTACTCGTAAGAATAGGAAAAAAAATACAATGGTGTGATTTCAGGCGATTTTTTTTCTGATTTTTGGCCCGGCCCAGCCTGTCGACATTTGTGATCTAATCTAATATGACGAACTCACCCACCCACCAAACATAGCTGATATAACATGCACATTGTTTGGGATATGTAGCTATGTGATAGGCGTACATGCACAATGTACACGCTTCAATAGCAAAGTCTATGTATATTTTCTGCAGTCTAAGTACAATATAGCACCCCTTACCTTAATTCAAGCTTGCTCATTTCTTGTTGATTTTTTTTTTCATGCATCACACAGTAACACGTCTCGCAAAAGTCTTCGAGTCCCGGAAAAGTCTTCGAGATGCCTCAAGCTAAATAACTGATGGTGTCAATGGAACAAGACACTTGTTGCTTGAGCTCTGGAAATAGAACAGTTATACCATTGCATAATAAAATAAATATAACTTCAAAATGCTGGACAGAAGAAAAATTGCATAAAACAAATCAAAGTTATGCCAAGTAATGTCAAGTAATGCCCCGTAAACCAGTAAAAGATAGTTCATCAGATAAAAAATTTGTGTGTAGTTTTGCACGCTTTCAGATCATCTTATTAGGGAAGAAAAAACAAACAGTTTTGATCGAGTATCACCGTTATTCTTTCCTTGACTTTTTTATGTGAAAAATTCCCATTTAGTAAAAAATGTGTACGATTAATGCGAGATCAGGAAAACATTGTTTCCAACATAAGACACAGTTCTAGTGGACAATTTCATAGCGTAATGAGAGGATCTAATGTAAATGCATGTATAATTTTATGTAAATTCATGTAGTAATTAATGGAAATTAATGTAATAATTCATGGAAATTCATATTTACATGTAAATATATGTTTATTCATGTAAAGTTATAAAAAAGGACAAAAAGATGCTCAGAAGGCTGTCGAGCAACCATTTACAGTACACGCATACACATTATAGCCGGCATTATTTTCAATTTTTTTTAAAAAAAACTAAAAACCCCAAAAAATACTGCATGTAAAATAAGTGGCCTACTAATAGACAAAAAGAATAGGGAAAAAAAAAAAAAATGGTGTGATTTCAGGCGAGATCACAAGTTTTTTTCTGATTTTTGTCCCGGCCCAGCCTGTCGACATTTGTGATCCAATCTAATATGACGAACTCACCCACCCACCAAAGAGGAATCATTGCTAAGCTCTGCAACAACACAGCTGATATAACATGCACATGTTTGGGATATGTAGCTATGCGATAGGCGTACATGCGTACCAATGTACACGCTTCAATACCAAAGTCTATGTATATTTTCTGCATCTAAGTACAATATAGCACCCCTTACCTTAAATCAAACATGCTCATTTCTTGTTGAGTTTTTTTTTCATGCATCAGTATGTCTGTTGATCACTATAAGTCATCGATTCAGATGTTAATTTAAATTCCACATGAAATACAGCAATAATTTTAAGAATGCTGGCCAAATTGTTGACCGTGTAGTATGTTTTCATTCTGCATATACCGGGTTGTATTTTCCAATTTATTGAACAATGAGCATTATTGTTACTAACAGTAGTCATATACAAGCACTCATGGAAAGAAGAAAGCTTGCAGTGTACACAATTGTGCATGTTTTCTTTTATTTTCAATTTACCACAATTTTTCTGTCGAGACAAAACCGTTTTCCGAAAAAATTACAATATTTTATAATTTCATCAGTTCGTCAAATATTTTATGCCAAATATTTTACTGAGGTATTTGCATAGTTCCATGTGTCATATTATACACTGTCTGCCCCTTATTTTGAACATAATCCTGTTTATATGCACATCTGACTGCTTTTTTTATCCCCACCACCATTAGAAACACTGTTTTTGAGTATAATTTGACTCTAAATAGTAATAAGGTACAAACAAAATATGTTTCAAGTTCCTAGTCTTCTTTATGTCAATGTATCTACAAATTACAGTTTAATAAAGCATTTTTTACAACCAAGAGACAGACAGACAGACAGGTGTTCTATAAGGACTTTTTGCTTTTCAACATTTACTCGCGGTGTGATTTTCAACAATGCAGTCAAATTCTATGTCAAATGGAATAAAACAATATAGTTGTCGCCTGCCTACCTGTTTGTATGTTTGTTTGCTTGCTTGCTTGCTTAACTGCTTGCTTGCTTATTTATTTGCTGCTTTGTTAATAAACAATAAGACAGAGACTGGGTGAAACCACGTCTTAAAAATCAAACATATTTTAAGACTCTTAGTAGAGATAATGCCCATTGGTTGAGATGTTTAATAAATGATAAACAAAGCAAGCTAAATTTCTAAATATCACTTACCAAATGCTGTAGGCTTTGCTGGTCCAAGTATGTCAAACACAGTAGCACACGCAGTAACGCGTCTCGCAAAAGTCTTAGAGTCCCGGAAAAGTCTTCGAGATGCCTCATGCTAAATAACTGATGGTGTCAATGGAACAAGACACTTGTTGCTTGAGCTCTGGAAATAGAACAGTTTTACCATTGCATAATAAAATAAATATAACTTCAAAATGCTGGACGGAAGAAGAAAAATTGCATAAAACAAATCAAATTAAAGTTATGACAAGTAACGTCAAGTAACGGCCCCGTAAACCAGTAAAAGATAAGTCATCGGATAAAAAATGTGTGTGTAGTTTAGCGCGCTTTCAGATCATCTTATTAGGGAAAAAAAAACAGTTTTGATAGAGTATCACTCTTATTCTTTCCTTGACTTTTTTATGTGAAAAAGCTCCCATTTAGTAAAAAAATGTGTACGATTAATGCGAGATCAGGGAAACATTGTTTCCAACATGACACAGTTATCGTGGACAATTTCATAGTGTAATGAGAGAATCTAATGTCAATGCATGTAGAATTTTATGTAAATTCATGAAGTAATTAATGGAAATTCATGTAATAATTCATGTAAATTCATATTTACATGTAAATTCAGGTTAATTCATGTAAAGTTATTTTACAAGAAAATGTAAAAAAAATACCGTTATAACAAGAGGTCAATGACCTTGAAGCTCTACTGATAGGTTTTTGATAGCTAGATCAGCATTCCTGTGAAGTTTCATGAAAATCCGTCGAGTAGTTACAGAGGAGTAGTCGCTACATGTTTTTACTAGATAACTCTATGTAACAAAGATGGCCACTGACAGCCATGTTTAACATTGAATCAAAACAATTTTTGACAAGGACCAACATCATGTCATGTTGATCATTTTAGAAAAAGACCCATATCAATATCACTTATAGTTTTCAAGAAGTATTCGCTACAAACTTGTTTTCTGAAAATCTATTTTTAGCCATGGCGGCCATCTTGAAGTTTCGGCTGACCTGAAATTTTGCTAGGAACAATTAGACATCAAGAGCAACATTCGTGTGAAGTTTCATGAAAATCCGTCAAGTAGTTTGAGGAGTAGTCGCTACAAGTTTTCATTACATAACTCTATGTACACAAAGATGGCCGCTGACGGCCATGTTAAATGTCGAATCAAAATAATTTTCGACAAGGATCAACATCATGTCAATATCACTTATAGTTTTCAAGCAGTAGTCGCTACAAACTTGTTTTTGTAAAAATCTATTTTTAGATTTGGCAGCCATCTTGGATTTCACATCAACATGAATTTTTGCTAGGATCAACTATACTTAATGGGCAACATTTCTGTAAAGTTTCATGAAAATCCATTCAGTAGTTTCAGAGGAGTAGTCAAAACATAAAAAGCTTACGGACGGACAGACAGACGGACAGACGATGGACGCCGCACCACGGTATAAGCTCTGATGATCTCAAATCAGTAGAGCTAAAACAAGAGGTCAATGATCTTGAAGCTCCACTGATAGATTTTGATAGCTAGATCAGCATTCCTGTGAGGTTTCATAAAAATCTGTCAAGTAGTTTCAGCGGAGTAGTCGCTACAAACTTGTTTTTAAAAATCTATGTTTAGCCGTGGTGGCCATCTTGAATTTCCGGCCGTCCTGAAATTGTGCTAGGATCAACTAGACATCAAGAGCAACATTCCTGTGAAGTTTCATGAAAATCCGTCAAGTAGTGTCAGATGAGTTAAATAAGTCGCTACAAATTTTTACTATACAAACTCTATGTAAACAAAGATGGCCACAGGTGCCCATGTTTAATGTCGAATCAAAATATTTTTCAGCAAGGATCAACATCATGTCATGCTGATCATTTTAGAAAAAGTCCCATAATATCACTTACAGTTTTCAAGAAGTAGCCGCTACAAACTTATTTTTTTTAAAAATCTGTTTTTAGCCATGGCGGCCATCTTTAATTTCCGACCGACCTAAAAAAAATCTGGTATCAATTAGACATCAAGAGCAACATTCCTGTGAAGTTTCATAAAAATTCGTCAAGTAGTTTCAGAGGAGTAGTCGCTACAAGTTTTTACTACATAAATCTATGTAAACAAAGATGTCCGCTAGCGACCATGTTTAAAGTCACATCAAAATAAATTTCGACAAGGATCAACATCATGTTATGGTGATCATTTTAAAAAACGTCCCATATCAATATCACTTACAGTTTTCAGGAAGTAGTCGCTATAAATTCATTTATTTTGAATCTATTTTTAGCGTGGCGGCCATCTTGAATTTCCGGCCAGCCTGAAATTTTTCTAGGATCAACTAGACATCAGTGCAACATTCCTGTGAAGTTTCATGAACATCCGCCAAGTAGTTTCAGAGGAGTAGTCGCTACAAGTTTTTACTATATAACTCTATGTAAACAAAAATGGCCACTGGCAGCCATGTTTAACGTCAAATCAAAACAATGTTCGACTAGGATCAACAACATGTCATGCTGATCATTTTAGAAAAAGTCCCATATCAATATCACTTATACTTTTCAAGAAGTCGTCGTTACAAACTTATTTTTTAAAAATCTATTTTTAGCTATGGTGGCCATCTTGAATTTCTGGCCAACCTGAAATTTTGCTAGGATCAATAAGACATCGAGCAACATTCCTGTAAAGTTTCATGAAAATCCGCCAAGTAGTTTCAGAGGAGTAGTCGCTACAAGTTTTTACTATATAACTCTATGTAAACAAAGATGGCCACTGGCAGCCATGTTTAACGTCGAATCAAAATGATTTTTGACAAGGACCAACATCATGTCATGCTCATCATTTTAGAAACATGAATTTTTGCCAGGATCAAATAGGAGTTTGCTAGGATTTTTTTTCCGATTTTTGGCCCGGTCCGGCCTGTCGATATTTGTGATATAATCTAACATGACGAACGCACCCAGCCACCAAAGAGGAATCATTGCTAAGCTCTGCAACAACATTGCTGATATAACATGCAAATGTTTGGGATATGTAGCTATGCGATAGGTGTACATGCATACCAATGTACACGCTTCAATACCAGTCTATGTATATTTTCTGCAGTCTAAGTACAATACAGCACACCTTACCTTAATTCAAGCATGCTCATTTCTTGTTGATTTTTTTTGATGCATCAGTATGTCTGTTGATCAATATGTCATCGATTCAAATGTTAATTTAAATTCCACGTGAAATACAGCAATAATTTTAAGACTGCTGGCCAAATTGTTGACCATGTAATATGTTTTCATTCTGCATATACCGGGTTGTATTTTCCAATTTATTGAACAATGAGCATTATTGTTACTAACAGTAGTCATATACAAGCACTCATGTGAAAAAGAAAGCTTGTAGTGTACGTACACAATTGTGCATGTTTTCTTTTATTTTCAATTTACCACAATTTTTCTGTCGAGACAAAACCCGTTTTCCGAAAAAAAATACAATAATTTATGATTTCATGAGTTTGTCAAATATTTTATGCCAAATATTTTACTGAGGTATTTGCATAGTTCCATGTGTCATATTATACACTGTCTGCCCCACAAAATCCTGTTTATATGAACATCTGACTGCTTTTTTTACCCCCACCACCATTAGAAAACACTGTTTTTGAGTATAATTTGACTTTAAATAGTAATTAGGTACAAACAAAATATGTTTCAAGTTCCTAGTCTTCTTTGTGTCAATGTATTTACAAATTACAGTTTAATAAAGCATTTTTTACAACCAAGAGACAGACAGACAGGTGTGCTATAAGGACTTTTTGCTTTTCAACATTTACTTGCGGTGTGATTTTCAACAATGCAGTCAAATTCTATGTTAAATGGAATAAAACAATATAGTTGTTGCCTGCCTACCTGTTTGTTTGTTTGTTTGTTTGTTTGCTTGCTTAATTGCGTGCTTGCTTATTTACTTGCTGCTTTGTTAATAACCAATAAGACAGAGACTGGGTGAAACCACCTCTTAACAAGAGGTCAATGACCTTGAAGCTCTACTGATTGATTTTGATTTCAGGAAGTAGTCGCTACAGACTTGTTTTTTGAAAATCTATTTTTAACCGTGGCGGCCATCTTGAATTTCCGGCCGACCTGAAATTTTGCTAAGATCAATAAGACATTAAGAGCAACATTCCTGTGAAGTTTCATGAAAATCCGTCAGGTAGTTTCAAAGAAGTAGTCGCTACAAGTTTTCATTATATAACTCTATGTAAACAAAGCAGCCATGTTTAAGGTCAAATCAAAACGATTTTCGACAAGGACCAACATCATGTCATACTGATCATTTTAGAAAAAGTCCCATATCAATATCTCTTATTGTTTTGAAGAAGTAGTCGCTACAAACTTATTTATTTTAAATCTATTTTTAGCTGTGGCGGCCATCTTGAATTTCCGGCCGACCTGAAATTTTTCAAGGATCAACTAGACATCAAGTGCAACATTCCTGTGAAGTTTCATGAACATCCGTCAAGTAGTTTCAGAGGAGTAGTCGCTACAAGTTTTTACTATATAACTCTATGTAACCAAAGATGGCCACTGGCAGCCATGTTTAACGTCGAATCAAAATAATTTTCCACAAGGATCTACATCATGTCATGCTGATCGTTTTAGAAAAAGTCCCATATCAATATCACTTATAGTTTTCAAGAAGTAGTCGCTACAAACTTATTTTTTAAAAATCTATTTTTAGCTGTGACGGCCATCTTGAATTTCCGGCCGACCTGAAATTTTTCTAGGATCAATTAGACATCAAGAGCAACATTCCTGTAAAGTTTCATGACAATCCGCCAAGTAGTTTCAGAGAAGTAGTCGCTACAAGTTTTTACTATATAACTCTATGTAAACAAAGATGGCCGCTGGCAGCCATGTTTAACGTTGAATCAAAACGATTTTTGACTAGGATCAACATCATGTAATGCTGATCATTTTAGAAAAAGTCCCATATCAATATCACTTATAGTTTTCAAGAAGTAGTCGCTACAAACTTATTTTTTAAAAATCTATTTTTAGCTGTGACGGCCATCTTGAATTTCCGGCCGACCTGAAATTTTTCTAGGATCAATTAGACATCAAGAGCAACATTCCTGTAAAGTTTCATGACAATCCGCCAAGTAGTTTCAGAGAAGTAGTCGCTACAAGTTTTTACTATATAACTCTATGTAAACAAAGATGGCCGCTGGCAGCCATGTTTAACGTTGAATCAAAACGATTTTTGACTAGGATCAACATCATGTCATGCTGATCATTTTACAAAAAGTCCCATATCAATATCACTTATAGTTTTCAAGAAGAAGTCGCTACAAACTTGTATTTTAAAACTCTATTTTTAGCTTTGGCGGCCATCTTGGATTTCACATCAACATGAATTTTTGCTAGGATCAACTAGACTTTATGGGCAACATTTCTGTAAAGTTTCATGAATATTCATCCAGTAGTTTCAGCTGTGAAGTCGCTACAAATAAAAGTTTACGGACAGACAGACAGACGGACAGACGGACGACGGACGCCGCACCACGGCATAAGCTCCGCTGATCTCTGATCAGTTGAGCTAAAAATCAAACATATTTTAAGACTCTTAGTAGAGATAATGCCCATTGATTGAGATGTTTAATAAATGATAAACAAAGCAAGGTACATTTCTAAAAATCACTTACCAAATGCTGTAGGCTTTGCTGGTCCATGTATGTCAAACACAGTAGAACACACTGTAACGCATCCCGCAAAAGTCTTTGAGTCCCGGAAGTCTTCGAGATCTCATGCTAAATAATTGATGGTGTCAATGGAACAAGACACTTGTTGCTTGAGCTCTGGAAATAGAACAGTTTTACCATTGCATAATAAAATAAATATAACTTCAAAATGCTGGACAGAAGAAGAAAAATTGCATAAAACATATCAAATTAAAGTTATGCCAAGTAACGTCAAGTAACGCCCCGTAAACCAGTAAAAGATAAT